>JASBNA010000077.1:0-190177 GCA_038087015.1 Cerrena zonata | reverse complement strand
AGCAAATATCATTTCAATGTGTCGTTAAGTACTTGTTATTCATGGATGGCGAGGGGGGACATACCTTGAAATGTCAACTTGAATCACAGACCACCATATGTCCTTCCAAATTTCTAGGTTTTCAAGCCGTGGTGTTCACACAAACACCGTCTCTGACCACTTGCTGTGTCATGAGTGCCTGAAGTGTAGCAAGTGACTCTGCAACATGTACTAGTTTGAATGATATCCGATCGTCGAATCAAGCACGAATCATTACTTGGCCTGAAAGTAAGCGCTGTAATTCACCGAGCCTGACCCGGACACAGTCCGATTCTTGGAAGGCGAGTGTATGATATAGAGCTAGTTTATATATTTTTACAGCGGAATATTTGTGTACAGACGGCATGGAAATAACTGGAAAATAGCAGTGAAATGGTAGCTTGGGTGAGGCACTGGAGAGGCGGGAGAATCGAGATAGGAAGAGTGAAAGCATGAATCGATCTGGGTGTTTAAAAAGAGAAAGGGTATACAGTAATTGTGGATGGTCATCGAGGTCGATATCTACAATGAGCTTCAAAGAAAATCTGAAATAAGACTTTCCGACTTAAATGGCCACCATATTGAACACATCTGCCTTGAAGGCTAATCATGTGCGCGACATACCAGTGTACATGTACACATGGGAACCCTATGGACGCCATCAGAGTGATAGAAGAAATGTTTCACCCCGCCCAAGTTAAGAGCGAGCTCTGGCCAAGGTATACCAGGCCTTTGGGGAGTAATAGATAACATGGATAAAGGCTTCCCGAGTTGCAACGCCCTCCGGTCGAGAACACTTTTTAAGTGTCCAGAAAACTTGACATCCACAGAGATGCCTGCCAGACGAAGTTCGCAGAGATTCGGGAGCGTCAAGCCGTCACCAGATAGCGACTCGGATTCCAACGCATCCAACCAATTATACCCCACTTGGTCATCATAATCCTTATCCATTGTCAAGCAGAGACTTGTGACCCCTACGAATCGAGAGAAGATCGTTTTCCATTGTGCAGACGTGATGTATTTTGTATGTAGTCGCCGGAGGATAAGATGGATATCCTTCACTTGAGCGGCTGGTGTCGGGAAGGGTAGTCACAGAATTGTAGCATATGCTACTTCACCCATATCCACAGCGCGGTTACTGAAAGGCCAATTAAATTTTGCGGTTAGACAGGGAACTCCCAAAACCCCGTCTCCAGGAGTGCATGCCTTCCTAGAGTATAAGATACGAAAGGCACCATAACCCAGTGTCACCAAGATGACAGAATACAGCTCGGGAATCACCATCAGACCTTGTGATCGGTTGGGGAATAGAGGGGGAAACATGACTTGGAAATCGATTTGTGAAGGATTGAGGCGCGCGGAGAGAGATATACGAGTTTCTGTAGGAATAATGAGGTGGGAGAGAAGTGGGGAAGTAAAGACAGGATTCATGCGCAAATGCAATCTCTTCAAGTGTCTGAGGGGGATCGAAATCCTAGAGGGGTTGAGGTGACCAGCCCCATGCGTGGCAAACATGTTGTCGATATTTATGAGCGAGAGATGCTCCAATTTAGGACAGTTGCTGAGCACCCCTACGATGCTCTTGATGGTCAGGCCTTTTACTTGTGGGTCTAGGCGCACCTCATAGGGATATCGATTAGTGGCGATGGATAATACACGGATATTTGATGGACTGAGTAGACTGCAAAAGAACACATTGGTTAACCTCACCTCTTCCAAGCTAGGTGAAAGAGGAGTTCGTAGTTGCACGAAGGGCCCGGCGTTTGAGTCAATAATAAGTTTTCGCAGATTCGGCAAGTTTGTGTTGATACGGTGCGGTGGGATGTTGTCCGATAAAGACACGGAGAGACTTCCAATAATGGTCTTTGTAATCCACTCACTGGCAATCGCGACATGGGTCGTTGTAAAATTGGGGATAGATATCGTACGATGTGAATCGAGTTGAGGTGTAGATGGAGAGGATATGATTTAGCTCTTGAAATGGACAGATTATGGGCCTCCCTGGAAGAGAAGTTGACAACGGACCAAAGGGATGGCGTTTGTCGAACAGCGTTCATCCAGAATATGCAAACCGCTTGCAATTTATACGGTAACCGCCATCGGTCGTAAACAATGAGGAAAGGGTCTGCGGCCGCGGAGTGGATGATTTTGAATATAAGAACGAGAATTTCTAAAGGGAGGCGGGCGATTGATGAGCATTGGAGAGGGCATATAAAGGTTGCGACCTTTGAGGTGGACTGTGCATCTTGCATCATGGCCGTCGAGTAGAGGAATTGATGAAAGGTGGCGCCCAACTGCCGTTCTATTTATCTACTCAGTCTGAGATAGCGGGAATAATATGTTATCGTCGCCGTCCCATTTTGGAACAATGAAAGGGCCACTTAACAAGTGGTGTCGCCATCAATAGCATCTGCATGGTCCGGGGTGCATTACATAATGGTCAAATACAATTAGCGGCGTAGCAAATGTGCTCGTTGCAATTGTGGACAACCGATGTATTGTCCTAGCATGTTACAACCTAATGAAGGATACGGATATCGAAGGGAATGAGCCACTCACGTAACTTGTAGACCGACAGATACGTGCACTCCCCGTTCGGCCAATATCTAGTTTTCCTGTGTCGATATACACCATATACTTTATCGCAGGCATCAGGAGAAATATCAAGAGTTCTAGTTCTAAAAGTCTAGCTATTGTGTTAGCAATGACCCTTACGGAGAAAGCCGATCAATACATATGTACGGCCCAAACGCGACTTGATGGCCATTACGGAGAACGTCTTGCCGGGACAATCCTCAAGGAATGTAACAGTTGGGAGGTAAAATCATCCTTCCGGCTGTTCGCCTTGGTATTATCTGCGGGCAAGAGTTAGTTGTACTCCTTTCCAAGGGTTACACGAAGGACTCCAGAGATACTTGTGTTACGTTCGAAGTTGTGGTTAGGTGGCCAGTCTGGGACATACTTGCAGGCTCGTAGTATACGTGCAATGTGCAAGTCGAAGACTGTGTAAAACAGAATGAGCATTCTGATAGGTAGTAGAGAGTTTTTGTGCCCTCAAAAGTGGAGGATATCGAAGACCTAATTGGAAAGCTAGCAGATTAGGCGTAGTGAATGCATTAGTGAGTGTTGGATTGCAACGGCCATAATGAATTTGGACCTAAGTATTTATACAAGACGATCTTTTCCATCATTTCAGATAGTCAAACCGAAGATGACAAGTAGTGTCAAGAAATATCAGAGATCGACATTCCAAGAAAGGCGAAAGGTCTAAGGGACATATCAGAACATAGGAGCCTATACATTCCACAAACATTGTCAATGTAGACCGTGGTCACCGAATTGAAGTATACGCTGACCTTATCCGCCAACTCGGTGGTATCAACAGTAGCGTCCGGATCGGGTCTTCCATGTTTCTTGTCTCGACGCTTATTCTCTATTCTATACGAGATCTGCATGGTTGATTGCAAAAAAAATACGATATTCAGATTTGAGTTCAATCCATTAGAAGAAGAGTGGCTTACCGTCAAGATAATCCCACATATAGCAGCGAGAAACTCAAGAGCACATGTAATCGCGAAACCCTTGATGTATCGAGGGCCCTCGGTAGCAGGAAATATGTGCGACCCTAGGACAGAACCACATTGTCCGATCGACATGTACATAGGCAGACCTGTTGCTTTCTTGGTTTCTGAGCCAAAGTTATGCGCAGCTGAATAAAGGGTAGAGGATTCTTAGATGGAAGATGGGATAGAGCGTAAAGAATGAGACGCACTCCAAGCAATGAGGATCCCAATGAAGGTGTATGTCCCACTGGTGATACAGAACACGGCAAAGTACCGAACGTGTTGGTTTTCGTGTACCGTCAGAAGGAGCCTGAAATGGGGGGTAAGTGTGATTATTATTATATAAGAGGGTTCAACAGATAGCCAAACTCACAGATATCCGATTGCGCCTATGGAAGCAGCACAGCTGAGAGGAATTCCTCTACTCTGGAAACGGTCCGAGAAGTATGATAGTATGATGAGAACGGCAGCAGAGACGGCATATGGAGGAACGGTTAGTAGCTGGGCCTTTGCGTTGGCTATATAAAACAACGAAATATCACAAGCTCGTATGATGCTCAGGAAATAGGAAAAGAGGACACGTACAGACACCAAACGTCTTAATGATAGTTGGCAAAAAGGCGAGAATAGAAACGAGAGAGCAGTTCGCTCCAAACTGGATGATCCCAGCAACATATATCCGCCAGTCCCGAACGCAGCGAAGACATGCCCTATAGATCAAGAGATTAGAATCAAGTCCAACAAAACCGAAATATTCAGAGATATCTCTCACTCTTTACAACGACCCGTCCTATATCAGCTTTCAACCCCCTACAACTCCTCTCTCGCTGAATCTCCCTTTCTTGTTCACTCAAAAGTGCTGGTCTCTTCCGGTCGATCCGGCAAGAGCCATAATGTAAGGAAACCCAAGAGAACGGTAGGTACACCTTCAACGATGAAGAGAAGACGCCAATTGGATATTGCGGCATGGGCGTGTTGGATACCGAATGCGATAAGCCCACCGAATGCACCAGAGACGGCGGAGAATCCGAACCAGTAGGCCATGCGAGTGCCCATTTCATGCTTTGTGTACCAGAACGCTTTGCAACGGATGATAGGGTCAGCATAGACGAGACGATCAAAAGCGAGGGAGTGGAGTACTAGGATGCTTACAGTAGTATAGAGGAACAGCGGGGCCGAAGCCTGCTTCGAAGATGCCCACGAAGATTCGAGAGAGGAGTAAACCTGGAAGTTGAATGCTGTTGACTGTTTCGAAATTTCTCGGGATTAAACCAAAGGACTATAATCAGAACGAAGAGCTTACCATCAGGGTAGAAGAAAGGCCCCAACCGATTATCGCACACCCTAACCAGACGCGAGGAGGAAACAGCTTAGAGATGACCGTCGCTGGGATTTGACAAAGAATCTGATGAAATGACAGAAACACAACCACGATTGAGTATTTCGAGGCACAATCGAGCGAAGCGATACCGTGCGTACGTAGGAGAAGAAAAATGCAGAAGTCACCCAATCGAATAATGTCCCCGCAGGATCGCCATGCAAAGTATCCTCGGGAAGACCTTGCAATCGTGCATTCCCTATATTCGTGCGATCAAGGACTGACGGTACCAATGGATACAGATGATTAGCAACGTCAGTAGACTTAAAAAAACAGAGTAGTAAAGCTTACATGCAAAGAGATATAGAATACAGGTAAGCGGCATAATCCGCATGTCTAGTTTCCTTACTAGTCTTCTTTCTTCAACCGTGCCTAGCCAAGACGTAGCAGGAGCAAATGCGTCTTCATCCTTGACGTTCGTGTTATCCCCTGAGACGACCCTAGAGCTCGAATGTCCCGACGAATCCTTGTCGGAGTACATAGTACCCTGCATTTTTTTCACGATCGACTTCAACTACCAGAGTCATCTTGTGGTTCAACTGTGATCACCAATCAAGTCAAACAAACGCAGGGATGTCCTGGTCCAGTAGAAGAGGTCCCCCTTCGTCGCAATCAGACGTTTGAATTGTCTTATACTGAACCATCATCTCATCCTCGCTTCTCTTCATGGGCAAAAGTCTGCGATCTACAACATAAATACCCTGAGGAGAGCGGATTCTGTCTTCTATATTGAACCTACCGAGTCAGTTGACGAGTTGGAGTGTGGAATAACGGGAGCTCGGACGTCCGCAGTGTGGTACTGTGGTTATTCTTGATCGAAACATGCAACGATTGGTGGGAGTATGTGCCAGTGTTTGTGGTCATTGGGCTCTCTATAGATATTAAGCATAACTTACTTCGGTGATTTTGAGTGGGGAATATGCTCCTTAGAAGTTGAGAGGAACCAAACCTGAGCAGTGCAGCTTCTCACAGCATCCTGGTGGTTATGGTGTCAAAAAATAACATAAGGCCACTGCTGTGCACTAAGAGGGAATCGAACCCCCGGCGGGTCGAGACTTTCGAATCTCGATGGCAACGACCCAGGTTACCACTACCCCATTAGTGCTACGTCTCCTACGGCTGTATTGAAATCCACGTACCTCCTCGCAATTGCCATTAAGACCGCCAAGCGGCCGAACACTTCAGGAATCGGCATTTGGGAACTGTCGCAGGAATTGCGTTTCAAAATTACTCAGACTGTCATCGACATTGACGCAAGCGCGAATAATCCCCTAATCGAACATTGCGTCAGAAATCCGTTTCAATCCTCGTTATAAATGTCTCGTCCGGCCAGCAACCGACCACCTCCAACTCCAATCCCTGGAATACGTTCGCGTTCCCGAACAACACCAAGGGCACCCACCCGCCGACCGTCCAACTCTGGACTGGCAATAGCTGGGAGCATCAACCCAGTGTCTGCTGGTGCACCGAAAGTCCAGCGTACATCCAAAACACAGCAGAAACTCGTTTTTCTCCCCACTGCACCTCAGACTAAACCACTACCCGAAGAGGACGAAGGCGAACTTCTACACCATGGCTTCGAGACAGATACAGGCGTGCGGGACATCAAGAGCGAGGGTGAGAGGATGAACAAAGAGCAGAGGAAGAAGGCAGGCTACAAGCGGATCACAGCGTACTGCGTTGCGGAGGGATTCAAGATGAAGGTCATGTCGAGTTTCTTCAAGCGCGAACATAACGTGCAGCCCCGGATGTTTGACGAGGCGATGTACGTTGTAGGTACTACTCTATGCTACTTCTACCCTTTCGCTATATTCACATCTATTCTTATAGATGTATCATCTACCTCTGCTTCCTGGCTATGGACCTAACTCTAACATCCGCTCCTCTGTTCCCACCTCCTCTGACTCGGAAGAACCACCCATCCCAGTCTCTGAAGCAGAAGACTCAGGCTACATCACGTCATTACCAGCTCAAGCAGATGTGTACACACCAGACATCGATATCACATATCGGAATCTGCCAGTGAGAATAAACTGGGTAAACGGAAAGCTGACGAATTTGCCGAGGTCGTTTTCTTCTCGTATGGTGTTGTCGTCTTCTTTGGCCTCGAGGAGGAGCAAGAGCAAGCTATTCTGGATGACGTCCAGAGCGCGGGGGTCATGCGCAGCCCCTTAGAAGAAGCCCGTTGGGAAGTCGAAGAATGTTATTACGCCGTATGTCTATTCCGATCTTCCCTTTCTATTCAAGATAATTGACGAGAACGTAGTATGACCCGTATATTGCTTACCCTCGAGTTTACAATGACTTCTTCAGTAGGACAAATCACGTCTCATGATATATCAAAATACTAATCCTCTCGTAGCCTTCAAATCCCACTCACTCCTCCACACCCTCTCCGTCTCACACGCCCTTGCCCAATCCACCCTCCTTGCTCGATACGAAACTATCACGCACTCGATCCTCTCAGCACCCTCTACAACATCCATCCCCCAACAACTCGCCTCGACGGGCTCACTTCATCTCTCGCGCACGGAAGCATTGAAGATCACCGGAAAACTATTCAAGCTTCGGAGGGACGTGAATTTAGTCAGCAATGTTCTTGATGTGCCGGAACTGTTCTGGGACCAAGGACAAGCGAGTTTGAGAGCGTTGTATGATGCGGTGAGAGAGTATATGGAGATTGGACAGAGAGTTGGGGTGTTGAATGAGAAGTTGGCCGTTGCGGAGGATTTGGTGCGTTTTTATTTTGGATGATTATTCTGAATTATTCTGAATGAGTTGTAGCTTGGTGCGATTCATGATCATTTGAATAATAATGCCATGGAACGGATAACATGGATTATTATCTGGTAAGCAGGCTCAATCTTCTTTAAGACTATATATTTCTGAGCACACTGCGCAAACAGGCTCATCGTAGTTGCATGCCTGGTCGAAGTGGTATGTACATTCCTTACACAATGATCTCATTACCCACTGACATTCAATCTAATTCTCCTAGGGCGAAGTGATCGCACGTCTAGTCTTCCACGCTGCAAAAGCCTCCGTACCCGAAATGCCTACATGTCCGAATATAAGTGTCCCTGCTCTCGTGGACACTGGTTCAAGACTTGCGGCTCTATCGAGAGAGGAAGCATTGGAGGCGTTGGAACGTATCATGAGTTCCCAGTGATTAGGATTATGACGTAGTGATGTACGTTTCAGCTGGATTTTATCAATGATATAGATTACCCCCTTGACGATTCGCGGGGTGAATGATAAACCTCTTCAAGAGTTATTGGGTATGCAAACTGCAGCGAATTCCAGGAAGATTTATGTTTGGTTTGTTCGATTGAGTCTGGCCCTGATTACGGACCCGAACGATTCTTTGAAGCCTCTCAGCACACTCCATATGCTTGCGTCGTGCTTAACTGCGCTCTACCCACGTGTGATTACCGGCAAAGTCGACGTGCTTCATATGCTTCTCCTTTCAGATCGTTTACCACTGCATGAAACCGGCGTGAGTGACTTTAGGAAGAAGCCTTGCACTGGTACCCAGTACGTCATCCTACTATGCTTAATCCGAGACAGAATCTTAGGCAGGTTTATAGTAATAGCGTTTCGACGACTTCTCTATACGATGTTTATTAATTTGTTTCTTGGTTTAAGTACCTACCTCAGTTCTCGTGAATTTAAGGAGTCTAGTATAGTGCATGGCTCCGCTGTTGTTCTTCAGTCCAGTCCGAGAATCTATGTATAAGATCCAGATCTGAGTCAGATCTCGCCAGTATCTCACCTTCACGTGGCGTAGACGCCCATGAGTCCCGTTACCCGTATACGCGACGGTGGCCACTCAGGCTTGCCACAAGTTACTGTTTACAACCAACGACTATGAAATTGAACAACTTTGAGGTATATGTACAAGCAGACGGAGAAAACCTACCTGAGTATCAGGTCAAACTAGAGCAAGGATCCAAGACTACAACCTGTTTCATTCCCAGTCAAAGTGGAAAGGTAGATACATCGCACTACTACAAACGAACGAGGCGTACAGTTTGCTAATAGTTTTAATTGCTTTAGAAATTCGAAATCAGATGGAAATCCTCGATAAATGAAGAGGCCACTGTGCAATGTCGTATAGACGGTCGACATATGGGCTCTTCCATGACCCAGCGTCATGGATCTAGCTCACGATTCGGAGTGCGGGTTTCTCCAACCCAAAGGTTACCATACGTCTTTTCAGATCTGGTCCTTGTTGGTGAGTCATTTATGCCTGATATACGTATCGCTCTCTGACAGGTGCCATTGTACAGATGACGAGAATGTAATGATTGACAACTCCGTTCTGTCAAAACTTGGCACAATTGAAGTCATAGTCACGCGTGCGATACGATTGCCTTCCAACAATAGTGCAATCAACTGGCATCCTCATGTACCAAACAATATCGGTCCACTGCATGAGAAAAGCAAGAAGGTGGGTGGACATTGTGTCTCGTAAGCATTATTGTTCTTGTCGTGTTCGCGTTACACTGAACGCGTTTAAATAGGCTCGGCAAGCCAGTTACGTGTGCTCCTGATCCTAGAAGCCGCAGTAAACCTTTGTACCCTGGAGAGGGTCATTGGGCTAAATTCGTGTTCCAATACAGACCTCAAGGTAGGTATCTTGCTCGTGAAATATATCATACACAGGAGATAATTTAACACCATCATTAGCGCTATTGCGTGCCCAAGGGATAGCTGAACCTTCAAATAACACACAAGTATCACAACTCCCGAAGTTGAAGAGACCTCGGAGCCCTTCATTACCGTTACCTAAGCCCGAACTATCCACGAATACTCGCAGCAGTTCAACTGTAAGAAATCCTCTTTCTTCCAATATTGTGTTCTCACGCTATACGCTCGATTTCAGGCTTCAGACTCACATCGTCCGAGTAAGAAAGTAAAGAGAGAGTTTATCGACCTCACTCTCGTGAAAGACGAAGAACCTCCGAGGTTGTTGGACCCGTCGCTTCATGGCACTGTCATCGACCTTACTTTGGATGATGATTGATACACACTTCTGTTATATTATTCCCTGTTGTCGTTTCTCATTTCCTTGTGGGTTATAATGTTGTATTTACCTGTATTTCTTTCCACGGGATGTGTTATATCTAACATAATGAGATCTTGTATAGTTCTGATCTATTTACATTATTATTCTCTGGATGAAGGCCGTTGTGCCGCATATTATAGGTATAGAACCCGCTCAATTTACCCAAACTGAGGCAAATAGTTGGACCATGAAGCAACTTTGTACGCGTCTAGTGGAAGGTAAAGGAGTTGTCGAAATGGTTCTACCAGCATGAATAATCGAGCTGGAGTATATGTCAGGAGAGCGATGGTTTCAAAGGCTTCTTCGATTGGTTCACCCTCTTTGATGAAGCAGGAGTAGATGAATGCGAAAACAAAGGCAACAGGAAGCGACGCCGATACCGTAATGACAGAGACCCGCCATAGGATACGCTCTCCATGTGTCGGAAATGGGTGGTCCCATGCAAGTAAATGTAGGAGGCCATATATTGTTGGCAGAATATAAGCAGTCGCGCTCGGTTTGTCTTTATTTAGAGGATTTGGCCTGATCCACCAAGCGACCCTAGGTGATTTCGATCTACGGCTCGGAGAAGAACGACGAGGATGTATTCTGTTCTTCTCTATCAGGGTAGGTTCCGCCATGATGAGTGGTTTTTTCCACCATGGTATATACGAGACAATAGCACAGACCGCGTATGCTATGGTCGAGATCTCGAGTACACTAGTTGAGAGCCTTTCGGCTCGTCTCAAGATGCATGTGGTGCAAAATGAGAATATTTGAGTCACTGCAATCGCTTTCGTGAGGGTATCGTTTTGGCTGCGAGCGAGGATGTGCTTTTCAGAGATGTCAGGCACTCGATTGGGATCCTCTTTCAGAATTTGATACACCTCCGCCCATGTCAGGACGCAATACGGAGGTGTTGATCCTTCTTGGGAGCCATCGACGATCTCCGCGAACCCTCCCATTACGGCATAAAAGGAGTGGGTCAGAGTCCAAGGGTGTAATCGGAGAAATATCTGTTGTTTGAATGTTAATACTACCTAGCAAGGTAATAGTCTTGCATAAGTATAAGTTACTCACCGCGCCTCCAGTTTGGTTCATTTGCCTACGGAACCATCGCGAGTACCAGGGAGGATGAGGGGGGAAGATATCCAACCGATTTACACTATGATACATAGTGCGTGCCGCTATGAGCTGTTCGAGAGCCATAGCGAAGAGAAACTCGGGCGCGAAAAGGAAACCCATGAACCTCCCCGCCGATTCAAGGGTACCCGCGATCCATGTACGCTCTTCAGGTCTCTTTTGAGGCACATCTGGATGATATGCCTTCCAGACGCATATGAACATAGTGCTGAGACATGTTGACAGTATACCGAATGTACCACGAGATTGTGGTTCGGACTCCCATAACGGCATCGTCCCGGCAGCGTTGAGTAGGGATATAGTGTTGTTGGGTAAGGGAGACGTGGAGGTTACACAGTAGTAGTTGCGTCATGAAAAGCGATCCTTAAGTAGACAAGACGTGTTTTCGAATAGCCTTCTTATCTATGCACGTACCTGTTTCCCAATAGCGTGACTAGTTAGGAACGACTATCTTATTGAGGTCTCTCAAGGAGACTAATGAGTAGCGACCAATTACCGCGTTGGAGAGTCTGGATGAGTACAGCAAGTTGCATTCCATGTCTCACGTCAAGGTCGTTTGGACCGTTATCGGACCGAATTTTCCTATCAACTTGAAGCATTCAAGCAGTCTGCATTGAGGCACTGGCCCGGTAGTATTTGCATCATGAGGAAGTTGACCTGTAGCATGGAATGTCAACAGCAGAGCTATTCCCTCTTGCACTTCAGCGTATGAGAGCCCACACAGAGCCTACCTATCACGCGCTGTCAGCCAGAGATTAAAAGTGAAAACGCGGAATACGTGTGTATTTGGCGTGCTTCTAGAGTAAGCCTGAATATAAGCGCACTAGTTGTGCATGACAGGGAACCTTCTCGGCCACACGTACTGTCAATATAAACCATCGTATTCCTGTCTAGGGTTGTATGTAGACTCAAGATGCAGAGCACAGACCACCTTGACTATGCCAGTGATCAAACGAAACTAGAACACAAGCTGTAATGGGATAGCGCAGCTAGCACGACGCAGAGATGGAAGATTTGATGCGATGATCCAAAGTAGTCGAATGTCCCAGGCGAGAGCTTTTCAGGTATCCGATTGGCACTAGAAAGGTAACAATGTCATATAGGACTCCGGGAGTCCAGAAAGAACGAAAGTGCTCACTATAGAAGGGCACCAACGATATACAAGGCGCCCTCGAGAAATACCCATCTGAACCCCATCTCGTAACAAAGCTTGTTGAAGCCGTGTGAAAAGAGTGCATGTGTGGTTGGGATAACACCACAGAGGCCGAGTGCTATGAACACGGTTGTACGTGCTCCTCTGTGGGATGGTTTGCGGTATTCGGGGTTTAAAACAATGTATGCGGCACCTGAAAAGAAATATGATGATTTAGTGAACGAACACCGTGTTCCCGCTACAACGCTTACCTGCTCCCATAATTGTCAAGCCGGACAAGTAAATTACTTGGTAGGTGGGTTCACAGAAGAATCCGTAGTATATGCATGGGAAGAAAGATCCCATGATGAGCACTAGAAATATTGTGGTTAGAATACGGTCAACATTCAGAAACATTACTCGTACATATAATTCCGGTGTAGTCTAACGCGTGACACTGGGTCGCTACCTGATGAACTGAGTCGGTGAAAGGGTAATTATGACGGATTGTTCCACATACCGATTTTGAATGGGCATCAAATGTATGATAGCCAGCACTGAATAATAGACAAGTGACCGCGGAGAGTAAGAATATAGCAAATACCGCCGAGTCAAGCCATGTCGTTGTGGTGGCGTATTGGGCCATATATACATAAGGGAAGCTCGTGAGGAAATAAATAAATATGAGAGCACCCCAGAGGTGACTATGAATGTTGACTTGAAAATGTTTCAGAACCATCCACGTGAAGCCAGGATACTAAATTTACCTGTCTCATTGTGTAGATCTGTAAGGGACCGGCAGAGGAGTTAGAAACGCAAACTGGTTGATGGAATAAGAAGTTCGGGTTTCTGGATGTCAGCTTAGAGCAGAACGATAGGTGGGGTTACGCGAAGGAGGTTGGTTGGACAACATTCCCTTACTGAGTGTACTCTGACGGCGTCAGCATGAACTATGCGGTCCATGCTTGTCAACTATACTTCTCTGTGACCCACATGTCGTCCTGCTGTTAGCTGGAGTATAGATAGACTTACATGCAAAGACGGAGTGGATGCAGCCCCGAAAACTATCCTGTAATCTGTCATATCAACGTGGGTAAATTGCCACGACTGAAGGAATCAAAGACGACAACAACTAGACACACACCTTCGGTACCCTGTGATTATATACTCGTTATCCCTTCTCCAGTCTGGTATATCCTCCCAAGTTAACACAGAGCGCTTTTTGGACGCTGTGGACTTCGTCAAGTCTGTCAAGGCTGTTTGCGGTGAGGTGGGTGACGTTGACCGAACTCCTCGACGTTTCAATCTGTCCTCTGGCAGTAGATGATCAGTATGTGTTGTAGTCATTCCTTTGTCCACCGTGGCGAGAATAGATGAAGTTTCTGCCCCAATGAATGGAAGTCGATCCGACTCACCATTTGGGGTAGCAAGTCTGTATCTTGCATGTGAATATCGGAATTACATCCTTACCGGGAGCGCTCAATGAGCCAAGCGTGAATTGTTTTTTTTTGGTTCAAATGCAATGCGGTCTTTCTTACTGACAACTATTATCTATAGAAACTCGTTATACTGGTACTACAATTGATATATCGAGTTTACTACTAAAACCCCATGCAAACGATATTAATAACGCTGGCTGGACCACTGTATAAGGTTTGTGTCACACACCTGCTTATCCCTAACACTCGTTAATATTAATATTCATTCCTCAGTCCCGAATCGAGTTGTAATTGAAGTTCAAACATATAGCACAACGTGTCTTCCACATGCATCCTTCGCTGATCATTCCTCTGGTTGATTTCCCTCAAAGTTTTCTGACATGTGGAATGAAACGGCGGATACTAAAAGAGCATATTACTTCCACAGTTCTACTCCTGACTTCGGCGCTCAGCCGTCCAGGCTCCAAACCACCCCACTTCGCGTCGTCGTTCAACTGTGTCTCGATTTAAACCTATCATATACTAGTAATATAACTTGGACACTCAGCTGCAGTTGAAATTCTAAGTCCGATTCAATCTCATCACCTCATATTTAGAGCGCCGAAAATTTATGTTTAATCTCAGTAACCTTATTGCGTTGAAGACGACGCGAAGCGGGCTGGCACAAAACGTCCAGCGCTCGATTAGCTAATATGCTCGCACGCCCAGATTTGGTTGTTTCTTCATTTTTTCCATCACCTGATGGACGCGACTAGCAGACGCGTTCCATACAATATGTCTTCCTCCATACCGATGTTACTTTCAGATGAAGAAATACGTGCGAAAACCCTTGAGGTCTTTGGGAAACGACCTTGCGACTTTCAAATCAAGCTATGTCGTGCCCAGCTCCAGCAGAAGAATATCATCAGTATTGCAGCAACCGGTTCTGGCAAGACTCTATCTTACTTAATGACCCTTCCCTTCTGCCCGGACTCTGTTATCATCATTGCAACTGCCCTCAATGTTCTCGGGGATCAGTTTGTTGCAGAATCATCAAAAGCAGGATTCACTGCCATTTCTGTAAATGCAGATAACAATAATGAACGGACTTTCAAAGTGAGTTTACCACTCGGAATTAATAGACAAGGACTTTATTGAAGTCAATATAAACAGGACATCGCCCAGCGAAAATACCGTGTGGTTATTCTAAGCCCAGAAATACTTATGAAGCGGGGCGGGTATTGCCAGACAATACTGTGGCCTAACGCACGCTTCCAGTCGAAGGTCCAAAACCTTATTTTTGATGAGGGACATTGCATTGTGCAATGGGGGGATTCGTTCCGCGGAGAGTATGGGAAGGTGCATGACATACAGTGGCACTTACCTAAAGTCCCCATATATATCTCTTCAGCCACTATACCACCCGATATGATCACTGTTCTTGAGCGCAGATTCACCTGGAACAAATCAAGCTACACGTTATTCAAACGATCAAATGATCGCCCAAATATACTTTACGCCGTCCGGCCCATGAAGTATACGATGTCAACCTTCGAAGATCTCGGCTTCTTGGTGCCAAAGAACTGGAAAGTCGGTGATCCTACTCCGAAGAAGTTCATGGTGTTCTTCGATAGTAAGAAGGAGGCGGAGGAGGCTGCAAAGTTTCTAAGGTCTCGTGTTAGCGCAGATTTGCAGCAAAAAGTGCCATGGTTTCATGCAGGTATGACACGGTTCTTTCGTGCAGATGAGGTAGAAAACCTCAAGGCGGGGGATACCTGGGGATTTGCAGCAACTGATTCTGGTGGAATGGTGAGAGATGCTATTATGAACCATGAAATACAATTAATTACTGTGATTTGCAGGGACTGGATATTGCGGACATCATCATTGTAGTCCAGTGGCGAGTCCCGAAGGATTTCAATACACTAATGCAACGGTTTGGCCGTGCTGTACGAAACCCAGCTCTCCAAGGCATCGGTATACTTATTGCAGAATCCAGTTGGTTCTATGAGGATAAGCTTGCCCAACAGGCCAGCCGGAAGCGGAAGTTAGGGGAGACTGAAGAGAGCGAGAGTCGAGGAGCCAAGCGAACTAGAAAAGAAAATAACCCACCAAATAACTCATCAACAGTAGCATCGGTGTCAGCTACACACACTCTTGGTGATAGAACTATAACATCCCTTCCATTAACACCTTCTCATCAACCACTACATACCCCACGCACCCCACTTTCCGAACGTCAGCCCATGCGAGACGTTGACACAGAAGATACAGAGGGAAATCGGAACGAGCCTGACTTGAGCATGGAGAGCATTCAGCAAGTATCTGCAGGTGTAGAAAGAGACGAAGAATCCAGAGTCATTGACCGGGAAGATAAGCTACGTGAGCTCTTCAACCTGGTTGAGAGCGGTGGTAGACAGAAGACATCCGCGCCTCAAGGCAAGAGTAAGCGAGCTAGTGGGAATCGCTCCCACAAGCCTGATGCCGATGTTGATGAGACACTGTGTCTCTTCATCAATGCACATGTCCTATCAGGTGTGAAACACTGTCGACGCTTTCATGCTAACTCATTCTATGCCAACACCAGCATTTGTACGTGTTTTGTTATATCTTCGGATTTATCATAACTAATCATTACCACCCAGCTGCCATTACTACTCGCTGCTGTGACCGTTGCGAAACCAAACAAGCAACACTTTGTTGTGACGTCTGTAAGCCTCAAGAAACCGCAGATCTCATGACAGAGCGTACCGATATTCCAACGAAACTCAAGAGAGCTCCCAATAGGGTAAAGGTGGATGAGTTTACTCGATCCTCTGCTGAAAATGCACTCGCCAAGGCTCTTCATGGTTGGCGAAAGGAGATGATGTTGATGGAGCATGGTTTCGAGGCAGAACAGATGTATGGTGCTGACATGTTTATGCACTTTTCTTTTGTGGATAGGATTGTCGATCTAGCTCACATGCAGAAGCTATCTTCAGTCAAGGATGTCGTTGAGCAGGTGCGATGGCAGCAAGGGGAGAGGTATGCACCAGTTATCTTGGGTTTCGTTGAGAAGTACTGCCCCAAGACTATCACTCAACCTTCATCGTCACCGTTTGTTCATACACCCCTGGTTTCCCGGCTTCAATCTAATGGTGAAAGTCAGCAATCATCGACAAGGGCACCGCCGAGATGTAGCCTTTGTAGAGGTGTGGGCCACAAGAGTATGTTTTTCATGTTTGTGTAACCGATCGTCTTGATCGTCTCGATCAATACACTCACACCTCACCTAGGAAACAGTCGGAACTGCCCACTTCGGCAAACCGAGTAAGGTGAGCTTTTTTCCAGCACGTTACAAACAGACATTATGTATATTAGCTAAATGTCTATTTCCTCTCCACAGAAATCGAGATCATCGAAGTCAAGTGTCTCCTCTCCCGTATCACTTTCTTGAAGTGATATATCTGTCTCCTGCTCGTCTACATAAATACCTGACCGTTGTTGTAACATCCGCATCCCTTCCCTCAAATGATCCATCAATTTGTATGCTTTACGCCCCAAATGAACCTCATGAGCCTTGCTTTCCTCAAGCAGATGTTGTAAGACTGTGAGTGTATTTTGTAAGTTGGGAGGAGCATGGCGGACACTTCGGTGCAGAAGATGAAAGTTATCTTGCATCAGTGTATGCACACGTCTGAATATATCTATAAGCGGGGACTGTTTGATTATAAGTTGGAAGGTCCTGGTATATCCAACACCACTATAAATGACCTTCACAGTTCAACGTAGATGTCAGTAATAAAACATTATAAAATTCTGCCCCAGACGTACCTTGATATATAGATTCATTAGCTCAACTAACCAGTCTATTGCTCGAAAGCCATCGGCTTTTCCTGTTGGGTTACATAGCCAGTTGAGCCGAATTGCACGTCTGCAGTAATTAAGTTAGGACACTGAATCTCATTGTATGAAATTTAAATGACTTACGCAAGTTCCTCAGAGTATGTATATTTGAGGTCATTCATAACCTTGATCAAAGCTGTGGCATACTTATGTTTACCGACTGTCTTGAACACAAAAATCCAGTGTAAGAAAGTTCCTTCTACCCGTCCAATATCTCCATGCTTCATTGCATGTGCAAGCTCGATGTAATTTAGAAGATTGAGGAGTATAAGAGAGTTGTTACGGAACAGACCGTCCTTGTGCTGAGGCTTATTGACATACGTTTGAACGAGATCAAGAGATCTTGCTGTAACTTCATCCCAGGTTGGTTTCGAAGCAGCGTATTCTGCAAAAGAGTTATGTGATGTTCGCTTCTTGAGATCATTCTGCCAAACATCAAGCATACGCGCAGTGCCATGGTGATGTATAAGATCGTGCATGAGGCGAAATCCCGGTTTGCTACCAAGACGGCCTGACTCGTTCGGTCGAATCTTACAACTCTGCCGAAACAGACCATCATCAGTTGCACGTAAATCCTGGGGTTCAAAATACATCTTCCAGATAGCATCGGCACAAGCCATCAGCAAGTGGAAAAGTCCTGGGATAAAGATGACCATTTCCAGACGGCGGACAGGCTTCGTCTCAATGGCACGAGATTCCTTTACTGACTGCAAGCGTTCGCCAGTACCTAGGTCTCCATGAACGAGAACGACATGTTCTCGAATGTCGACAACACCTGGAGTGTCCGTGGGGTCACCCAAGTTAGACTGCGAGAATAAGCTCTCAGCAATCTGGGCCTGTCCATCAGCCGTAGATGAGTTGATATCCATGGCACGACATGGTATATGTGTAGTCTTCTCTACTGGTATTTGCATCATAGTTTCAGGTGCGCCAAGTTGCTTTCGAAAATGTTTGAATTCTGCACAATGCTCGACAAGGACACGTCGGAAATGCCAGGCCAGGATGCGATAGAATGACGGGACTTCAGAGACAGTAGTGTAGTTGGGTATAGGACGAGGGAGACAGTCAACCCAGGTCCGTTTTGGGCGATGTTGCGAGGGAGGAATATTAGGGTTAAGTGGGTCAGTGGCCCAGAGCTCTGCCGCACATTTGAGATGTTCCGAGGTAACGCCATGGGCAAGCGGAAAAGCGAGAGCTGATGTTCCATGTTGAAGTGTGGTCCCCGGCCTTTCTACAGTGGGGAGCCATGATCTTAGATCAATGTCGAAGTTGTCCCAGGCGAAACAAGCAACATAAGTCTTCATAAGTTCTTGTAAACGCTCGCCGGATGTTGTAGACAATGAGTCGATCATGGTGTGGATAGCAGAAAGTGAAATTGAGAGCCCTGCATGCGCGAAGACCTCAATCACCAACTCAGGTGTAGATGTGGAATGAAGGAATAATCCAATTGTAGCGGCAAATGCATTACATTTTTGGTTCGTACTCTGCAACAGAATGGACATAAGAACAACGCGTCTCTAGAACACAGTAAGCATACAACTCAGAGCAGAACATAAGGAACGGTGCTTACAATACGTCCCAAAGCTATAAGTCGTTCACCTGCACGCCGTTGTCGCTTCTTGGGACGAGGTGCGTTACTTTGATCTGCAGTAAGAATGTCATTGGGAACGTCCTTGAAGACTTCCCAATAACCCTCTTCGTCTTCGTCATCAAAGCCGGGCCCTCCGATGTCATCGACTGTGGGATCCACAGGTACGGGATCCGGTGCCAAGTCCATAGACTCCATACCTAGTGATCGCATTCGCTTTCGCAAACGAGCCTGATCACTTTGTAGGAGGGCACCAAGGAGGAGCCAAGTATGGGGAGCCTTTGTCTCAAGGGTACGACTCATTTCAGCGAGCGAGAATGCTTCGATCTGCTCAGCTCTGGCATTCTTGGCACTGAAATGCCAGCCGTTCTCTTTGGCAGCAAGAGAGGTGATTTCGCTCGTGAGGATGCGAGTGTGTACATTAACACAGAATGAGGTAGTTTCCTCTAAGAGTTCAGGAAGCTCCTGTGAGAAGATAAGTAAGTCATGCCATTCTTGAATAAAGAGTTGGCGGGTAGGCGACTGTGCAAAGTAAGAGTCAGTTAGTAGAACTCCGAGAATTGAGGTGAGAGAGTGGCCATTGAGGGCGGAAAGAACGGCTCTCACGACGTCACGCATGATGATAGAAGTTTGATGTTGGTGCATTCTCATACTAGTGTTAATGGACGACTTCAGTCCGATCATTAAACACAACGCGATCGAAGTGAACGCGTCGCGTCTCCCTCGTGCAATGACATGAATCCGACTCTGCCACTGCATCGACAATACCCAATTAGGACACGCGAGCATATTAGCTAATCGAGCGCTGGACGTTTTGTGCCAGCCCGCTTCGCGTCGTCTTCAACGCAATAAGGTTACTGAGATTTAATATTAAATCATCGGCGCTTCAATCTTAGGTGAGTACATCAATCGGGCCTTCAATTTCAATCTCAGCTATATGTGTATGTATCTTTATATTCGAACTGAGACATAGTTGAACGACGACGCGAAGTGGGGTGGTAAGGAGCCTGTCAGCCGTCCCCTTTTCATTACTTACTAGCTTCCCAGAAAGCCAATGTTACAGTATTGATTCCGCCCTCATGTATACCTCACGGACTACTGAATCTCGACTCCGAGTTCCATTCTTTGACCGTCTTTCCTCCCACCTCCCACCACCCTCGTGTTCACTGAGCACGGTTCCGTGACAGCTGTCCAACATCACGTCATCACCGAACTGACATGATTAAGTCGATAAGGACTGGAAATACTATGACACACACTACACACAATGTGGTAGGAAGTACATTCTTGTGTACTCTTCATTGGCAAATTCAATCCTATTTTCTAACAGCACGTATTTCAAGTTTCAGCCAACACGATTCCAACAGCTTTGAAGAATTTTGGCAGTCACCAATGCTGTTGTCTTTGCGCTAGAAAGGAAGTGACGCTAACACTGTCGAGTTTATAATGACACAAGGAAGATGTACACAGATCCCGTAGTTTACTATATAGAAAGTCATCCTCTACATGCTTGGAGTTGAAGGCGGGTGCTATCTCACTAGAGGATTGGTGAGGAATAATATAGCAAACATGACGTGTCGTTTGCTCAGGCTTATAAACCAGTGCGGGCTTCGTGTTGAAATCTAGGTGTTTAAAGGCTCTGACCGGGAAATGCTCAGAGAAATTGATTCACGTTGAGCAATCTTACTTCGGTCTATCTGTGTTGGACCATATTGTATAAACATCTTACAAAAGCAGATGCGAACCTGGGTGGTTCTCAACTGGGCCCAATCACGAATTTATGTATGCTAGCACCACAACTCAAGCTGCGTCGATTTATCTGAAGAGTGTACTCTATAAACTAACGTATCGTAAACGTAATTGGTATAAACGCATGCCCTATTAGGCTAGAAATAGATATACGACAATACTTAAGAAATAATGGATAGAAACTCGAAAGTGTACGATAGTATCCTGTCGTTAATCGTCCAGGGTCAAATCGATAATCGATCCTCGGAGAGTAGGATCCAGTAACATGGGTGGTTCTTCTGCTACCATCGTAAGGTCAATGACGTCGTCATGGTCTTGTGGTTCGGCCTTGGGCCTTTTCGTCCGATGACTTCCAGACTGCACAAGGGTTAACATACGAAGATAATAGTGACGGAAACGCTTACGAGGGGTTGACCTGATGAACCTTGGACTTCTGCACTTGCGCTTCTAGACCGTTTGAGCGTAGGTCGTCCTGTCTCAGAGAGAGATGACCGGACCTCAGTAGCGAGGGGAAGATCGATAATACCTTGTGCTTGTAATAAATCTAGAGAAACGGTAGAAATGTTGTCATGTACATAATGACCAGATATGATACCGCCCTTACCTTTGGGTCTGTATTTAAAAATGAAAGTCGCCCAACAAGGTTCCCCAGGGTAGGGCGTACAAATTGATATGAGCGTATGTTTATTTTTGACAGCTTTCCCAAAGCTTTAGTCCTATATGAGCATCTCGAAACACAATGGGCGTACTATATGGAAATCAGCTTACGAGACACAATGTCCACCCAATTTCTTGCTTTTCTCATGAATAGAGCCTATACTGTTCGGAACCTTTCGGGTCCCCGTGCGTGGGCGGTGTCCGTGATAGGATACACGCTTGACCGATACTTGAATCGTTCCTAGGTTCTCAAGAATTGAAGCATCCGAAATCTCAAGAGTGTCGTCATCTATATTGCTCAATGAGCTTGGCTTATTGCAGTCAGATAATGAACGCACCTCGCAAGACCAGGTCGGAGAATGCAAAGGGCAATATTTGATCTGGTTTGTATCGGAATCCCTTCTTGAATTTCTTATTGAGAGGTTTGGTGTGTGTTCCTCCTCCCATCAGGCGACCGTCAATCGTTGTACGAACACTGGTATGATCGGGAAGAGAAGACGTCCAATGAATTTCGAATATCTGATCGGAATGATAGATAGTTAGTCCTCGGAGTGTTGGTCTCATCAGTCCTAGCTCTCACCTTGCCTGAACAACTTGGGATGAAACAGGCTGTAGTCTTCGACTCCGGATCAGATTCTATTTGGTACTCTGGTATGGGGATCCCGTCCGAGAGTATTTGGACTTCATATTGTTCGAACTTCATAGTATTGACGGCCTACAGGCAGTGATACTGATGGTGCCACTGGCAACGGGCTACAGTAGTTGCAGCACGAAGCGCTCAACAAATAACGCGTAAATAGGCGTAAATAACACGCATGCATTCAATGACCTTGACTTTCATTCTGACGTTGCTTACATTCTGAAGATGAGCATTATGAACTCTATACACCTCCTTCAACTCAGAGTTAATGTATACACAGAAAGTGCACAAACAATGTACGGTTCACTGGCATGCTGGATGATTTCGGTCACAAGTTCAGGCTCGCCGGATCCTCCAATCTTTCCTCCGACTTCTAACGTGCTACTTTGTTAAGTTAAGTTATCCATACATCCGGACTCCGCAAGGCTATAGGTTCTGTGCCTGCTGGTTACATATGGTGAGTTCCATTCATTATGAACCTTCTTTCGACTCACGCCGCCCTCACGTTGAGAGAAGCAACGCGGCCGCTTTGTGACGGCGTTCCCGTTCTTTGACTGACATGATATGTCTGAACTCGGCCGAAATGCCGTTTACAACGTGAGTCTCGCATTCTTACCCTTACCTATGTGCTGAGGAGACTTCGTACTCCGTAGGAAAAGCCGTAATCCACCTCTAAAGACTGCGATGAGTTGATACTAATCCTATATATAAGGATGGATACAACAGCTGTACTCGTATCCACTTCCGCATCCTCTCGAAGGTCATGCCTTCTTCATATCCCTCGCGGCCCTCTCTCAGCGAAACACATCGGACATCCACGAACGATACGGTTGTGGATCTTCAGGGCAGTTCACATCCTGTTCAAGATCATCGAAGCAGCTTTAACTCAACACCTGTGGCTCCGGTCTCGGAAATTCACAACAATATTATATGGATGAGAAATAGACAAATCAAAGCTGTCCCCGTCGCCCCATGGGATGTAGCCGATTGGAGATACGAGCGAAAAATATTGTACGCATGTTTATTTTCACCGTGCAATATATCAATTGTATTGACATAGGTATGAAAGTGAGTACGGGGTCCAACAGAAGAAAATACCACGCATTCCAGCCATGATGATGAATGTATCTCAGTGAGTAACTAGTCCTTGTCGAGACTTCAAATATACTCAGCTGGTGTCAAGTGATGCACCCGAAGAATGGGAGGCATGTGAGAACCCAGACGGGAAGCTATATTTTCGAAACCTCCGCAAGGTTCGGCATACCCATCTTTTCCAAACATCGGCTAACAACCATGTATTTCTAGCGCATACTGACGCACACTGACATTCGAGATCTCACCAAGCTTCTTAAGATCAACCAGGCATTTGATTCGATCCAACAAAAGTACAATGCATTACCCGAAGGCTCTGTTCCCGGCAACCTTGAATATGTCTTGCACCTAAAGGAGCAAGAGAAGCGAGAGAAAACCAGAAGGCGAATTTGGACAAGAGGAAGTACCGTCCGTGAAGGCGCAGAACAAGATATATGTTACTATTATCTCGTTTCGTATGAAAACCATGCAGTTATGTGGGCCGAGGAAGTGGGCCCTGAGTATTTGACGGTAAAGTACAGAGTAGTTTCAGAACTTGGTGATTTGAGTAAGTCTGGAAATCTGCGGTGTTGTATATTTATCAATGAGATGAATAGAACACGCAATGGAGTGCCAATTCTGGTGAGTCAGATCGATTACAAGGTTCGTTTTCATCACATCGTTAGGTCAGTACGTACGCTAACGATCGATGTAGTCAGGTGTATTACGGGAGGTTCGAGGCTCAATCAGCAACTCCTAGGACGCATGTTGCGATGTTTCCGAAAGATCGTACCATCCCAAAGTGCATTGTCAATGATCTAATGGCAATGCTATCCTTCAGATGGAATGGTCCGTCTTTTTCATGCATTTCCAAAACAGCTAATAACATTTCAACAGACTTGATGACATCGGAAAAGTCAACCGTTTCATACAGGGAAGAACATATCCAAGAGCTGTTCCGAATATTGAGTAAAATACCATCAAAGGGTAGGCTTGTAAGATGCCTAAAGTATCCACCAACTGAACGTCCTGCATTTATAGATGATGCAAAAGCAAGAGATGATCACTGGACATTTCTTATTGGTATGTAGATTCTTATTATATTTCTACCTCTTCCCCTATATATTAATGATCTGATAAAATTCGGAAGCATACAACCTAGTAGTTATCAGTAAGCCTCCGCTGAACTTTTCCTCCATGATTAACTAACCTCCCCTTTGAGGTATGGGCAAGTTTATCAACTTCCACGGCCACCCCACTGTACGATTCGAAAGTAGCGATAAAGTGAAGGAAAAGAACATGACGCGCTCCTGGTGGTTTTGGCTTATATCACCGTTCCTATTTTGGATGCCAGATGTCTACCTTCGCTGCTTGGAAGACATCTGGATTGACGATGACAACTATGATAGACTCAACATTCATCTCTGGAACGAGTTCATCCGGTCTCTTAATACGGATTGGGATAACTCCACTACCCCAGTGAGTTGGTTTAATAGAGATACAGTGTAAATTTGGTCTTATATGATTCTACCGAGCTCAGGCAACAGTACTATTGTCGGCCAACGTCGGCTTCCTCGCTATTCAAAGTATCGATATGACGGGACCAGACCGATCAGTGGCTCAGATTGGGTCATATATTTCAACATCCTTCAGCTTGGCGACATATGTTATATTTCAAATTTTGGCCCGTCAACATCGTCCAATTGCACGGAGGAAAGGTTTCTTCTTCGATACTGGTGAAGAGGTATGTTGATTTGTTGTTCGACCGATGTACCTACTCTGAGACTTCGTAGACCAAGAACTATCTGAAGAGACATCAGTCCGCTTTAGGACTAGAATATCTTGCAGTCGCATTCAGCGTTCCTATAGGGTGCTTTATATGGAGGTGACACTCTGTCCCATATTTATATCGTTTTCGTACTCATCTCTTTCCTCTCTACAGTATGTTGACATTTTTGCTCGCAGTTTCGTTTATGTTCTTCTCCCATACAAGCACTGCTACACGATCCGTCACAGGTGTAATCTATGCATTTATGGTGGTTCTGAGTGGAGTAGTAGTCTACATGGATTGGGGATCACACCCTTGAGATTATACCACATAACAATATTTTCGCTTATTTGGCTTTCTGTGATACTACATAATCTAGTGGGCTCAGCTATATAACCATACTTCCATGGCCGGCCATGTGCTTATATTATTCTCTCCAAGTAGCGGCCGTTCCAATCCTTACAGGTTCAAGGGCCCCAAGGCCCTTGCCTTAGACGCCATACATGGCGTATGGAAACGAAGCAACGATTGACTGCCAGGTATATGGACATGTCGTCCTGGTGCTTTCTAAAGGTTTGCAAACGTAGCGGGAAGGGGAAATCGCTTCGGTGCTTAAGAGTACAAAGAAATCTAGATCAGTTAATCCTTCCAACGAAATTACCTTCATATCCGTTTGATGAAGATACGATCGAGATCTTCCATATAATTAGTTGTTTAACATGTGTAAATCCATAACAACTTAGGCAAGTCCTACTCACAATGATGCACCTCTTTGTACCGGCACTCGGGAGGACATATTATAATGGAAGAAGTATAGATGTATGTCATGAATTGGAGGTACATCTGTTCTCGTACAGGTTCAATAAGTAAATCGCTTTGATTGAAAATAGTGGTAACAGCGAAGACAAAATTCTTAAGCAAGCCGTGAGACGTACACGGGAGTGAGCATATAGGAAGAGAGAAAAGCGTTACACCGTGGCACATAAAAGTACATCAAGGAAAAAATAGCATAATTTTGTTTGAGAGAATTCACTGTTCGGGTAGGTGATCAAACCTTGATACGTTCTACTGTCAACGGGAAAGCAGGTTGAAGGCTATTCTTGCCAACGGTGGGATACCGAACGCCGGCAACGTTCCAAACGACATCCTTAGCGTTCTTTGCCAATGAAACTTTGAACGAAGAGACCAGAATTGCAAGAACAACCTCTGTTTAAATAATAAGAATTTAGTTGTAGAAAAATGACAGTGTTACTCACTCATTTCCAACTGGGAAAACTTGAAGCCACTGATTCAAAGTGTCAGCTACGATGACGCACAGCAGAAAACAAGATTTACGTACATGCAAGCACGTCCTCCACCATTGAATGTCATCCTGAAAACGATTAAAAAATGACATCGGTGCGTCGTGAATAAGACTCACAAGTTTGAGTATACCCCAGGAATTCGTGCTTCGGTCACAACAGACGGCAAAGGCGATAACCAGCGCTCAGGTTTAAATTCCAGGACATCATCTCCCCATAGTTCTTTGTTGAGGTTTGACGGTCGAATGGCGACGATGACAGTAGTTCCAGCCGGGACCGGTATCTCGCTCATGGTAGTTCCGTCTACACAGTGAATCGGTTCTGATAGAGGCATCACAATATCCTTCTGGGCCCTGAATGAATCTCATAATTAAGATGTATTCAATTGAGAGAGTAAGCACTTACTCTCGGAAGAGGTAGCTGACCGGCGGGAATCTAAGTTTGCGATTAGGAAGGTTGAGTGAGATCGATCGTCCATAGAACTTACAGGCGCAGGGTCTCACGACAGATGGAGTCCAGGTATGGAAGGCTAACCAACGTATCGTAAGGAATGTCTTCGCCGTGCTCTTCCTGTGCCTTCTTGATCTCTGTACGTAATTTATCTTGAATGTCCGGTTTCTCCGCCAAGAGCTGCATGATCTGGGTCAGTGAATTGGATGTCGTGTCTGTCCCCGCCATAACTAGAAGTCTACGGACACACGTCAGGATACACTACAGTCCAGAGGTGATGAGACTTACGACATTTGACCAATCACTTCATCTTCAGATAAACGGTCCTCTTCGGATGCTGCCCCATTTGCACGTACTGAAATAAGAGGTATAAACGAAGGCGCGGAACACATGAATCATCAACTGACTCACACAGTATGCTCATAATATCCTTTCCCTCTCCGACCTGTCGGAGGACACTTTCTTCACCTACTTGAAGGGATGTCTTCTTGTCCGTGTAGATGTTCTTAGCTTCAGAATCCATCTTCAGAACCACGTTCTTCAATCGTTGTAGTTCCGGAACTGGCAGCCAATCAATCATCGCAGCACGAAACGAAGAAGGGCCGATGTACTTGAGGTACTTCAACAATGGTTGAAGTTGGCCATTCTCAGACAGAAATGGCCTGTGTCAAATGTGAGATTTGATGGGTTACCGTAGAATGAAGAAGGAACAACTTGCAGGAACTTCTTCAGAGCTTCGCCATAATCGTTGGGGGTGGGTGTAGCCAAATTGTCTAACGAATATCCCAATCCACCCTGACCTATAAGTTCAAGAGCAGTACGACCAAACCAGCCAAGGATATCTACGGTAGTAGCAGAGTCACCCACTTCCGCGGTAAGACCTGAACGGAGCTGTTTTACTTGATATTAGTTATGTGTATTATCATGAGCGGAGCCTCTCACCCTGTGAGCTACATCATAGAATAAAGGTGTCATCGAGCGCATGTGTTTGATCGAAAAAACCGGATTAAGCATCTTGCGTTGACGTCTATGATGATTACCTATTCCACTTGTTAAATCGACTTCTAGGTTAGTTGGAACCGTAACTTACCATGGACGCCAAGCAAACCTGGGCCCATAGTCATTTTCACTGTACTGTGAGAAGACTCAGTCAAGTGTCTAGATAGTAATAACGCCACCTTACTCTGTTGACCATTCTGGCAAGTCATAGATGTCCGCCTCCTTGATGATCACCTGATGTAGGGCTTTTGGATCGAAAACATACAGCATCCTATGCTGTATATGGGAGAATGAGTATATACTCAATTAAGATATCTCGGAGCAATATCTTACTCCAAATAGTCCGGTGAGCCTGACCACCTTGTTGTATCTGGTCCCAAGATCATCCAGGAACTCCCATGAATGTCGATCGAACACCTGGCTCAAGTTGCCTGGATGAAATCATTTGAGTAGAGCTCCTACAGCAAGAATACCGCCACGTACCCTTAATCCAGGACACGGGTTGTGGCCCAGGAATTTTATCCAACGGAGAGCAAGTCACGAAGTTGCGAACAGCAAGCCATAAGAGCCAGCCCAATCCACCGGCAAAAACTGACAAGAGAAGGCGAAGCATGGAAGGCGATTGTAAGAATACAGATCGCCCTTCATTCCGATACGTGCCTTTTGTATCTGCTTAAATCGGATGAATACTAGCCCATTACAAGTATAAGTTCCACGGTACATCGGTAAACATTGCAACAGTAATACAAACGTCACCCCTATTACACCAGGGCCTGGCGATATGATAGGAACTGAACATCTCGAATTCTCCATCGAATCGTTGGATCTACTAATGGAGCAAAGCTACGTGTAGAGTGACAGTCAATGCGACTATCCTTGGTGTGGGTGTAAGGATGTATTACACCTACCTTGTAGGGATTGTCACGGACCAATGTTAAGACCATGTGAGAAGCAAGCGGTACTTTGGAGAACGGGGATGAGAGGAGTAAAGAACCTCTATACATTCCGAGAAGAACAGAACGTACCAACACATGACCACTGGTGAGAAAACAGGATCGTTACTTCCGACCACTGCAAAAGACAGCCTGATATTGTGTCAATTACCGCAAAGCACGCATTTCGTTACGTGGCTTTGTAAACCGATGGGCTTTACGTGGGTATGAACTATGAGAATGTCGCCCACGGGCTTTCGTCAGATACATGTCATTTGTACAGTAGACAAACATATTTACCGATATTCTCGGCATTCCGATGCAATATCTCACCAAGCAGTACGCTGTGTATGCCGCAATTGCATCAAATTTCTTGTCCTTGGACGGACTCCTGGTGAGTAGAGTACACCGTTTCGCGAGGTGACGTTCCAAGTCGCGGGAGTTCTTGACATAGTTTCAATGCAAGAAATGTTTGATTCGTCACTAGCATAGATATCGATATCTATATTGTAAATGAATGTTATCATCGAAGAAACCAGGGACGAGGCATAACGGTCACTGGAAGACCAAATGACGGGCGTTACCTAACATGCAACCGAACAACTCCGCTTCAAAATATTCTACGACTCGGAATGTCCTCTCCTCCTAGTCACGGTCATGAACGTTATCAAGTATACCCCATCGAGAACTCTGTAGATCCGAATGTTCCTGCTTATCAGGGTGTGTTCCCTATTCAATCACATGTCTTGAAATACTCCGACGTCAAAGATTCCGCCAATGCCAGCGAGCTTCGTGTCCCAGTGATCTACATACTAATCGCTTCGCTTCAAGTTACCACCAAAACACCATATATAGGCTCATAAATCAGCATATTACAAGTAAGATGCAGTCGATTGACTATATGCACTCGTTCCGTATGATTGTACATCCTTGTGGTTCGTACTCGATACCCAACCTATAATTTCAGCTCCAGCTTAAATTATGCATTGGCTGCATATATTAGGTTCAAACTACATACTCGGAAAATATTCGATTATTCTTCCCAGCTAATCCAGCATGTGCTAAGGGATGCCACGCACGCCAGGTTCCCATAACCCTTACAGTCGTTCACACCCCTAACATTCTATAGAAGGCAGAAGCGCATCGGCCTGTGGAAATCGGTCGCCTTTGGATGAGTGTCGACGGACCGAATTGGATCACTGCGCACAATGCAAGATATACCCGTCCGATAATCTGCCGCTCGTCTATGGCCCTATCTACAACGCCCATCGTTGCTCTTGATTTACAGTCGACGATCTTCGGTTTACTACAGGATTCTCGTCTCACAAAGAGCCTATGGAGTATGGCACTCAAATGTTCTGTTACCCAAAGCTTCGTTCTCACCAGCTTGATTTCTAGCTGCAAGTCTAGCCTTGATCTTCTATGAGACGGGTGCGGAGATCTACTATCTGTGTCAACGAAACTACATTACTGAGCACCACAATTTGTAGTCTTAACTTTTGACCTCGAGGTATATCCTTATACACACTCTGCGTCAGATAAATGCTAACGAAAAAGCAGCATCGATTCATGTGGAGGGGCTCATTGACGTGGACGCATGTACCATTTGTAATAGTGAGTACAGCCTCTCAACACGTGTCAGTCCATACTCAACCTGTGTTATAGTGTCGCTATTGGATGTACGTGAGACTGATGCCCAACACCGAACTTTGACTGATCCTTAACAGACCGATCAATATTCTGTCAGTCCATATGTTTCAGACTCTGATCTAGAAGTTTACGATTTGAATAGTATTGTATACTTATTGTCTATAGGTACACGAATTTCTCCATATGTCTAATAATACCCGCTCACCTTCATTGCTCGATAGGTGTAATCGCTCATACAACCAAGACAGTACGTCGAACTGCAGTTCTTTCGCATCAAAGCAACTCACGGATTGCATGTACAAGCAGACGTAAATATGTAATATTTATGATACCGGTGCGACCTCGCTGAAGCAGATCGCCAGATGTTCCTTTGTGTACTTTTGGTTTGCTTTCGCATGCACGGTGCCGATGAATATCGCCATAGGAGGTATGATCTCTTGTTTTCTGCTGCATTCCAACTGACCGTCCCTCTCAGCGATTCTCATCTTCCGCATTTACGTCCTGTATAGTTGTCGGAAGTGGATTTTGATCGTCCTGCTATCTTTCTTTGCGAGTTGTATGACTGTACAGATGACCCTCTTTTCTCTCATCGGCACGAGGATCCAGTGTGAGTCTTCTCCTCTCATCCTATTTCGAACGACGTTCTGACGGCTTGAGAAAGATGTTAATGTCGGACAATGTTTCTTCGACGATATTCCGTCGTTTGCGTACTTATCGCTTCTTCCAACGCTTCTTTGTGAGACAGTGCTCTTCTTTCTTTGTGTTTTGAAGACGGTGCATGTAGGAAGACAAGCAGGAACCGGCCTTATGTATGTTCTACTGCGCGACTCGTTTGTATACTATGGTGGGGTTGCCTGCCTGGGGTTGATCAACATCTTGATGTGGGCACTAGGCAGAGTACGTTGTTTACATCATACATTGAAACTACGATGTTGACGCAATAATTTAAATACAGACAAGTCTCTTTTCAACTGTCCCTCCGTATGTCTCTGCACGCGACTCTCCTCTTATTGATTTAGGTCGTTAATTCATTGTTCTGATGGAATACGATAGCCTTACACTGGCCATCCAGTCAATCCTTTGTTGTAGGCTGGTCGTGAGTCGTCTCATCGTTGGTTGGTTAGGCCTAAATATACTCAATACTTGTCATAGCTCAATTTACGGAAGGCTGCCAACTCTTCGAATGTTGCATTGGATTCGAACACCTTCGAACTATGGCCCCTCAGTACTATGCAATTCTCTCAATCTGTCCTAGGAGAGTGAGAATTCTCAGTATTGCAAAAGGATTTTCAGAGAGATTAGAATAGATAACTTTCTGACGAGACACTATATATATGTTTAGATGTTGTCAAAGTAATTGGCTTTATACATTCAAGCTTCATCCTTGAACCTGGTAGTAGTGGGCATGGGATTCGGGTCGGAATGCATTAACCTGGGGTGAGTTGATCTCTGGATGGGTAGCTGTTGTCAGTGGCAATTTGGTTGGTGGCTTTTTTATGTCATAAAAATCAATCTGGTCTCCGCGAGCATTTCGAATCAAGGACGGATCTGGCGGGACGCTCATTAATGTCAGGATCGTCCCTAAACCTGACGGAACCGCGACCATGGCGTTCAGAACGCAGTTCGAACAGACTACAGATACTAGGTGAGAACGCCAACCTTCTCGCTACGGCTCTAGGGCGGAGTGAAACTCAATGAATACAAATTGAGCTCCGGAAGCACAATGAAAACGATAAAGGATACTTGCAATACTCGAGTAGACGCGAATAAGCAAAACAATCTGGCGGCAGCAAAGAAGGGATATACCCGTGAAACTATCAGTGATCATGTGGTTTTGCCCCCAATAACTTTGTCCTTGAATCCGTACTCCATCCCTTCAAGTGTGTCTATCCTGATCATACAGATATTCAGTCGCATGGTAGCCGTGTCAAGATGAACAGCTCCACAAGGGAGAGCTGAGCCGTACTCACTGGTACCGGTACGTTGTACGATGGGATCGGAAATTTAAATGATGTTCTCCTGGGATTCAATACCGTGCCATTCCTCAAACTCCTCTTTCTTTGTCTTCGGTTTGGGCTTTTTCTTAGGAGCCGCTAAGTCAGTTCCCGCCTGCGTTTTCTTCAGACCAAGCATGCTTTCGTGATCTAAAGTGATCGTTTTGAGTCAAAGACGATAGCATAAATGATATGGAAATGAGACATACATTGACCGGCCATGACATCGTCGACAATCGACCTACTACCAGAGGTGATATAACGTGTCGAGACACCGCGAGCGATCAACGGTTGAGCAAGAAGGTCTTTGAGTTCCGCTTTCAAGACTGCAGTCTTAGCATTTGCGGTCTTCTTTTGGTGTTTTGTAGGTACCGCTTTCGAGTCATCATCGTCATCGCTAGAGGGTAAAACAAGCTTTAACGGGGGAAAGGAACATACATAGTGAGATCTACCTTAATCCCATATCGGAATCAATCTCGATCTCCATTGCCTCAGCGGCTTCACGTAACCAATGCTTTTCGTGATTCTCTTTCTTGACTTTATGCTGGGCAGTGTCAATTTGACGGGCAAGCTGAATGCGCGCCTTCAGTTTATCAAGCATATATAGCTCAGCAGTCATTTCAGGGATTTCTTCCTCATCTGCATACTTAGTTAGCAAGTGGAAAGATATCGTAGAAGATGAGGTAATGTTGAATGGAACTCACTTCTCCCAAGGCTATTCAGAAGGGCCCTCACGATCCGCCGCTCGTCGGGGGCGCACATCAACATACTGAACCCGTCCCTCATCGCTCGGGCTGTACGGCCATTCCGATGAACATACGCATCTGCAGTACGAGGGACCTGGTAATGCACAACATGATCAACCGAAGGTATATCCAAACCACGAGCAGCGATGTCGGTGGCCAAGAGTACAGAGTTAGGTGTGTTTTTGAACCGATCAAGATTCTTTAGTCGTTGACGTTGTTCAAGTTGGGAGTGCAAAGGGAAGGCCTTGACCTCGAGCAGTTCCATAAGGGGAAGTAATCGACGAATCCCGTCGATAGAAGAAAGGAAGACGAGAGATCGACCAGGGTAACGCAAGAGGAAATAATATAGGTACGCGTCCTTGTCGTTCCCCAGACAGTCAATTTTGCTTTCTCTGAGGGTGGAGACAACACCACCCTCAGGGCTAAGGTCGATGACCGTTGGTTCGGGGTCCCGGAAGTCAAGTTTCATGACCAAGTCATCGAGTGTTGAAGCTGGTTTGCGCTTTTTCTTCCCATGCCACCGTTGTCGTTTCTTCAAGTTCTTTTGGAGGTCTTTGCTCAGGGTGGCGGAGAAGACAAATGTTTGCATGTCCGACGAGGTGTCTCCGTTCGTTGACGTTTCTGGTTCCTCTGTTTCTGATTCTTCTGACTCGATCGCTTCGTCTCTATAGAGTTGTTAGCCTCCACTTCGCATAGTAAGTAGTGAGATGAGCCATCTTACTTCGCTGTTCTCATTGTGAGTCGAAGAATATTATCAAGCTCAGCAAAATGACCCGTTTCGATCATACGATCTGCTTCGTCGAGAACCAAGAATCTGAGATTCTTGATTTGGCTAGCCAAGTCGTCATCCTGTAGAATACAATCAGGATGGGTGAAAAAGAATTGCACAATTTCTTGCCTGTTGTAAAATATCCCACAGCCGTCCCGGTGTCGCAACAAGTACATCAACCCCTCGATCTAATATTCTCCTCTGTTTCTGCGCGGACATACCGCCAACTATTGCAGCAACACTGACTGGAGGAGGTCCTTTAGGTTTTAATGAAGATGTTTTAGAAACTTGTTTCCTCTTCCCCTTTTGCGTTTTGCTATTCTTGCTTCCTTTGCTTTCGGATGGGATAGCCGAGACGATGGAATCGTCCTGTTCAGACTTCACCGCCGGGTCAACGATTTCCACATCTTGCAGGCACGCGTTCAGGTGCGTTGAAACTTGGAAAGCGAGCTCACGAGTAGGAGTGAGAATAAGAGCACGGGTGGATCGCTTCTGTTTTGTGTCTGTAGACCGAGAGGACGAAGTTTTCAAAAGCGAGTCCAGAATTGGTAAGCCATATGCGAGTGTTTTTCCAGAACCGGTTTCTGCGACACCGACAACATCCTTGCCTTTCAACGCAGTGGGCAGAGCTTCCGCTTGAATGGGCGTAGGATTGATAAACCGTTGTGCGTACAAGGTGCGAAGAAGGCGAGGGTGGAGGTCAAATGGGTGCCATTCGGATAAAAGACTTTTGGCTGTTAGAAATTGAGTATCGTGTCTAGGGTATTTTACATTCGTTATAATACTCAACGTACAATCAAATGACAATTCTTCATTTTGTGAACTACGTAAGAGTTCTGCGGTAGATGTCACGGATAGTGAAGAACTCGAGGCGACCTTTTCAGCGGTTGGATCAATGTCATTTTCATCTTCTGAGGAAGACGAATTATCCACAACCTAATACTATATCCGTGAACGAAACCTCTCAGTACAATTGCATAGACGCACCTGAAACCTAGCAATCTTCCCTCCTTCTGTTTCCTCGTATACAACCTCGACATTGTCTACCTCTTCTAGCTCCAAAATCCCGTCGAAGTCGCTTGTGATTCCAGCCTCCTTGGATGTGGAAACAGTTTTCCAAGATAACTCGTTCGCATTTAGATGCCCTGTTTTTATCTTCTTTCGAGACGTCGCCGAAGTCTTGGCTTTGCGTTTTATTAGACCACTAGCCATGTTTTGTGCCCCTAAAGTGTCTCTTGTGGCGGAGTTGTGCAGCAATTGTGCAAGTCTCTGAAGAAACTTGGTTTTCGAGTGTAGTCCAAGACGAAGTGATCAAAGTCTGTTAGAAGTGAAATAATGGTTGTTACTGGGCAGGGCACTTTGGTTTTTGAGGTGACAATGTTTGTGAACTTCTATTGATGTAGGTAGAGCATTGTCGAAGTAGAGCTAGGAAGATAGGTATACGGTGTTTGATCTATACTTTTCACTTTACTACTTGTAGAATATGTGGCGCTTACAAGGTCTATCTTTCTAACACCTGCCATCACGTTTGCACCAGAGCTCAAGCAACAACACCGTATGGAACTTGGTGAAAATGATACAGATATGTCGAGCAGAGGATGGCCAAGTCTTTCAGGTGAGTATATGATGAAAGAGCATCGTCAGGAGGGCTAACAATTAGGTTAGGTAAACACTACTCTAAACGAGATCGAGAGGTGCGGCCAGAGACTTCAATTTCGGACTTTGCTAAGATATAACCCTAGGCTTGGAAGCTTGGAACGGTTTCTGGGCGAGGAAACAGGAGTCGATCATGATTCCGTGCTAGCCTACCTTTCAGACGGTACTCGGCTGCGGAGTGACAATGTTCGAGAGCTTGCTGGTGACAAGGACCAGGTCAGTGTCGAGTTATCATCTCATGTCATTCACCATTCAAACGTAGGTCTATAGACTATCTTTGTATTTAACAAGACTTACCTGGACTATGACATCGACGATGTATTAGACCGCTTACGCGTCCAGGCGCCGCTCCAGCCCCCCGCTGAAGGTGTGTAACCCAGTGTTATAGCATGAAATCATCCACAACTACTTATTCCAATCACAGACAGAGTAGCTGCGCCTGCAAAACCCTCCCAGCTCGCTACGGCCTACTTGAGAACGGCTCACATCCATTCCGACGAGATCGACCGCACTGTCAACTCCTTACGCCACCAGCTCAATGCTCTCAAGATCGCTTCAAGTACGCTGGATCTACACGTGTTGGCCATCTCGGATGCATTTGAGGGCATCTCATCAAATGCCCAGCAAGAGCTGAATAAACAGGCGACTCTACTCGATGGCATCGACGCTGACCTTGACATAATCGGCCAGGTTGAAGTGCACAGGGAGTTCTTGAGCGTGGGTGTTAGGAAAGCCATAGATGCGGGAGAAAAGCCTCGGACGCTTGGAAATTATGTCAAGCGAGAGAGGATGGTCGAGGTGGCTCAGAATTGCCAAAGAGTTCATAGTGAGTGACCATCTTATACAGCATCGCGGTTTCTTGATCGACACCCCTGTAGGTAATATGAAGAAGTTGTTCACAGAGGCTGAAGAGTCGATGGATGAACTGCGAGACGGCGCGAACACTGTACGAACTACAGTTGCTGATGACGGGTCAGTCTTGACTGTTTATAGAATGGGGCTTTACTGACAGGGATGATGCAGGGTACTCAAGGAAGCGGAACTGAGTGTTCGACGATCCAAGGATCTTGTGGACAAAATAACAGATGCTGTCGGCTCTCTTGAAAGTAGGTCCAAATATATACATGACGTCACTAACAACTCACATATGTGCCAGAGATCACGCCGAGTAGCAGCAAGCTCGAAGGTGAGTTTTCCCCCGTATTCAATTTCTGGCGACTGACCATGCTGCAGAAATGCAACGGCTTGACGTATCATTGCGGGAAGAGCTTGTCCACGCTACAGAGCTAAAGGTAGGATTGGCAACGCTATTCACAGCTATCCGATCTGAGATTCGTTCAGAATCATTTCACAGAAAGCTTTATTCATGCTCTACGCCAAATCAGCGTGCTCAATAACTATCTGGTCGAGCTGCCTATCCAACTCACTAGCCTCCAGACCGCGTTTAGAGATAAAACTAAATTTGCTCACATTCAGCGGCTGCACCATCTGCTATACGTCTATGGAGCGACTGTCATTGAGATCGTGCGACGAAAGGAATTTGGTACAGCCTTTCTAGACGTTTCAAATGGAATCAGTCCTAACATGTAACATTAGCGCAGCTCTTTTACCGTCGTGCGCAAATCATGCTTGAAATCATGGCCAAACTCTCGTATGCTTCCTCTCTTCAACTTAAGACTGTTCTTACCAATTACCTGTAGGTCGAATGAGCGCAAGCGTCGACAACTGTTTAGGGGAGAAGTACATGGTCAACTTCCATTTGACATCAAAGGAATGGATGAACCGGTCCCCTCTATCGATTTTACACCAACCAGACCCTCTGATACTCCATACTCCCTCGAACGTAGCGACGTTGAAAGTGGGTACTTGACGCTGTCTTTTTGTCCTCATTGAACTTACCATTTGTCCCTAGCCCTTATGCACGTTCTTGATGACTTGGAACACTTTGCTCGGGATTCTTCAAACCATATAGCTCTCACATCTGTCCAGGATGCACGGGCGGGTTTAGAAAAGCTGATCGTCAAAATGGACAGTCTTGAGTCTGGGTTTGATAGAATTGCAGAACGTTCACGTAAGTTATTCCGATTAAGCAGACTCCTACGATATTAGGCTAACCATTAACTTTACTAGTGCTGTCGAGTTCGCGGTGGGTCAATTCACGCAGACGACGTATGTCGATATAGTTCTACCCCGAGAAGATACATGCTGACAACCTTTTCGGTTGATTTCATACTGCGGTCATCTCTATAGATACCGAGGCGGACGAACAAGCATACACCGAATTAGAAGCTCATATAGCAGAACTAAAGCATGCAAAGGCTGAACAAGATGCAGCCCATCAAAGAGAACGCCGTGCGCTTGAGCAGGAACTCGCTCAACTACGAAGTCAGTTGACAGAGTCTGATACTGCCCGGACTGCTTTGGAACGGGACATACACAGTCTCAAAGCTCATCTGGAAAGCGAAACCACTTCGCGACGTATCTTAGAGGCTCGAAACAACGAACTAACTTCCGAGGCTACCAAACAACGAAACGATCTAGCCACTGCCTTAGCAGAGGCTACTGGCCAAACTAAAACTGCTGAGGCCCTCCGTCAAGAACTTACTCAGGCCCGAGCAGAGTTTGAGGAGGTCAAATCGCTAGAATCTCGAAATGCTTCAAACGTTGCCAATCTCTTGGAAGAACAGGCACGTGCGCTCCGGCGATTAGAAGAAGCCCGATCTCGCGGCGAGGATCTGGAATCCCAAATCCAACAAGCTCGCAAGGAAAGTGATGAACTGCAGCAAGCTTTGTCAGAGGCCAGTAAAGACAAGGATAGGCTACTTCGTGCCCAAGCTTCAGAACATGATCGTCTTCTTCGAGATCACATCGCTGAGGCTGACGGTGACCGTGCTGTCCTTGAGCATCAGTATCTGGAGCTACAGGCGGCATTGGAAAATACCGAACGTCAACTAAAAGATGCGCGAGCCCAAGTTGAGATGGCCAACTCGGATGCTATGGGTCTTCGGGAGGAACTTCAACGGGTGGAGCATGAAGTACGTGAGGCACGGCACGTTGAGCGGGTCTTGCGAGAAGACTTGCGAGAGGGAAGGGTATCCCAGTCTGATTTCGAGCTCCAGCTCGAAAATAGCAACCGGCTCATTGCTCAGATTCTGGATGTCGCACTAAGGTTCCGAGAGTCTCACGTCAAGGCCCTTGCAGCCGCTCAGGCAATGACGGTACACCCTGGTTCTTCGAAGAATGCAGCGGTTAGTGCAAGTCTTTCCGAGTCCTCCTTCAGCGCCTTACGACGAGGGGTAACTAATCATCTCGATGAGCCATTACCTATCGACCCCTCTGATCCAGCGGCCGCCTTGGAGATTTTACGGACATTTGACCATGATCAATTCCTTGAGGCGATTCAGAAAACAGGGTCTACGATTCGAAAATGGCAGAAACAATGCAAGGAATATCGCGAGCGCGCTAAAGGGAAGATTTCGTTCAGGAACTTTGCCAAGGGTGACCTTGCGCTGTTCCTTCCTACAAGAAACTCTGTTTCGAAACCTTGGGCTGCGTTTAATGGTGGGTAGACTTTAGTGGCCGGATTATACACGTCGGAGCGCTGATGGTCCGAGGATTTCCCTCTTTCATTTTGCTTTAGTGTCGTTCCCACACTATTTCCTTCAGGCCACTGGACATCTCGCTGAACAACTGAAAACGAGGGAATGGGTTGTTGCAAGAATAACCTCCATCACTGAACGTGTGGTCGATGTCAGAGTAAGTTTTTCTTACTCTATCGTTATCTATATTTCGTCATTTCACTGACATTGTGTTCTCAGGATGTCAGTACAAACCCGTACGGCCTAGGTGATGGCGTCAAGTATTATATGCTCGAGGTAGAAGACTGGACGCAATCCCACAATTCTAGCTCGCACCATCATCATTCTTCTAAACGACGTACGGGAATTGTTTCGTCATCAAACCGGCGACAAGGCACCCTCGAGACCGAAGGCATACTTTCCACATCTCCCCCCACTACCCCTCCCTCGGGCCCAGGTACAGGAATTTCTCCACCTGCAGATGGAGCACTCTCTACTCCTCCAGCTCCTCCAGAACCTGAAGTAGAAGACTCGTTCACCGTGACTCACCCTTTGAACGGCCGTTTATTTCCATCACCGACTAGAACTAATTCCATTCCTACTGCAGGCCCCTCTTCATTATCTAGGCTCCTAGCGCAAGCAGATGGCTCTCTTTCGTCCGAGTCCGCTGCTGGCGTCGTTCAATCGCCTCTAGACATCATTCCACAAATACCTCTTCCTTTAGGCGCCAGAGATAGCAATACTAGCTCTCATCTATTGCAACCTCCACCGTCTCCTATCAGAAGTACGGCTCCTTCGACGCCTCAAATTGGAACGCAGGGTACGGGTTCTGGAAGTGGTCCAAGTACCGTCACCCTGAGACCTGGTTCACGTGCGTCGAAACAGAGCTCTTCCTCACGCTTTTCCAATCGTGTACCATTTGCGCCCGCTGCCCCTTCTATTGCAAAACCGACGGCTACAGCTGCTCTGGCTGTGGGTGAACAACAACTCACTCCAGGGTCTCCGGGCACGTCTCCGCCGTCAAAGCCTTCGCCTCGAAAGATCCAGAATCGGCTAAGTGGCTCGTCAATCAATCCATCACCTGAAAGTTCACCAACGGAGGGGATGACCAATCTTTCCAACATTCTTGCTCAGAAATCTCAACATAGAAGGAGTCGTACAACTTCTCATTCGATCATAAGGAACTCCCCGCTGGCCGCTGCATTTCCCACTTCCAAGACCACTCCTGAGATCGATACTAATAGCTCGATGAAGGCATCCGGATCAGCTGCTGGTTCGCCACCTGGTCCTAGCCTACCTACAGGTGTGACTGCGAGGAGTCGATTGGCGAGTCTTGCAAGTAGCTGGGGTGTTTCTTTCGCTAGGAAGAGGCTGAGCGAAGTCCCTCAAAGTCCATCAGGGAGTGGAAATGCATCGGAAAACGAGAACTAGACGTAGCTCTCATTTAGTTTGTCCCTTCTTCATTCATACATAGATCACACAGTATCGTCATCGCACATTGGATTCCTGGATAGAATCACTGTATTATAAGTATTCGCTTCGTACCCACATGGATCTCCTGTTGTCTGTAATTAGTACATATCACCTGCTCTATCCAATGCTTTGAATTTTTGCTCTCCGTTCCATCGCCGCAGTCGCTAGCTATCTTGTTACGTTGTGGTCTGACCGTTGCAGCCACATCGCCGATCATCCTCGAAATGTCTCAGCCACGCAGCCTTGGGGCTAACCTCCTGACTGCAACAATATCGGATGAACTCAAACGCTCACCGGTACCTCAGACATAATCCAATCAGAGTTGTGATTTTGTCTCCATCCGCAATCAATCATCTAAACCGCAGGACCGAATTACCGCAATGCGACACAGCCACGAACGTACCTAGAGTGTACAAAGAAACAGGAAGGTTTGAGTGGCGTAAGTTTCCCCGCGGTAGGATTAAAAGCGTATCTATTACTTAATTTGAGAGCATTTCTCCGGTGGACGATCTTGGTCTTCTGGGCACGGTGTGATTGTGGTGAGCGGTAAACTGAGGGAACAATTCAGACAGCTACCCAGAACGTGAACACTAATTGTAGGACTTGGTCAGTCTTTCGTATGCATCGGGAGACCGGGGACAACAATTCGAATTGGTTTACCTCTTTCTGCGGTATAAGACAAGGCAAGGAACCTAGTTTCTCGACGTCCTTCAGAGAGCATATCGGGCCTTGTCGGTGAAAGTCTTGGCATTTTCCAGGAAAGTCATGGAAAAAAGGTTCCCTATGCATAGTGTTGTTCCGTTTCCACATGATAGAGAGGGTATATTTCTACTGGAACGGCAGCAAGACATCTACGAGTGTTAGGAATTATATATATATATATGGTCTAATGAACTATAAATACTAAAGAGCCATCGCAATTTCCACCGAGTCGTCAGAGAAATGAACAAAACAGACATTGCAGTGGTGCATGCCTACAGAAGGTGTCACGACGTCATAGATATACTGATAGAAAACGTCTTCCCAGCATGCACTTGAAACATAGGTAGAACCCAGATAGTCGATGCGACAGAGGGATGGAAGAAACAATGCTCTGTCCGGACCTTAAGATGATTCTTGGCATCGCAGTGAGGAACTACCTACTAAAAGGGAATGACGTTCGGATCACAGGTTAAGAGGCCGCGGGCTTGAACTTGAATAGTTTCCTATTTTGGAATGCGCTTAATGTCAAGGATTGGAAAAATGCATTTGGATAAAGTTCCGGGAAGTGACCGGACCGTATGATACCTTTTTATCACAAACCCCCACGCAATGTTTGTTTTTGCCTCAGTTTCTAAGATCTGGGAACGGTGACGGAATGTTGCAGCCGTCGAGTTCATCGCAGGACACTGCTATAATTGCATTTGGCGGGACTCCGGACCTGTTCGGTATGGAACTTGCACTAGGACCGAATACTCAGTACTCACTCGTCAACCACAGCCATTTGGATGAGCAATCGTTAGAACGTTGACGAATGAACAGATTGAATCTGTAGACGAAGAATTTATACTAGTGTAAGCCTCGAGTGGGAAGTACCAAAGTACTTACCTTAAAATGCCCAGCTTCCAAGCTGGAACTTCCGCATTGACACAATTGCTGATGTGTGGAGGAAATGTTCCTGGAAACTTTCCAGACGACCCCAGACACGGGTACCTTGTCCAATGAGAGACATGCCGGTTGTGGGGAAGATGCGGGGAAACTCAGCGAATGGGGAATTATTGGAGAAACATGTGGGAGGAAAGTTCAACCAGATGTAGAGTCGATCACCTGAGCGCCCTTTCGCAGAGCTACTCTCTATAAAACATCCATGCATCCTCCCGACTTCTTCTCGTCCATCCTCCTGGGACTTTGTCCGAACGCGTTCCTCAACCTCAAGTCACATTACGAGTAAACGCTATGGGTGCCGGCGCAGTTGCTACAGGTGGTTCAAGTACTGAAGGCTACGCTCACCTCATTGATCCTAACAGGAAGTGGTACAACAACCGTCGGTGAGTATGTCGCACATCTCTCTCGGGAAATAGTCTGACTCTTCCTTTTCTCCGACAGAATCATCACGCTTCACGCCTGGATTGTTCTTCTGTAAGTGCCAGCTCAAAAAGTCTTTCTCGATGTTCCTCCGATTGACTCGGAACTGCCAGGCTTATCACATCCTCCACAAATGGTTTCGACGGTTCACTCTTGAACAGTTTCCAGTCACTCCCGACCTGGCAGAGTTACTTCAACAACCCTGCTGGTGGCAGACTCGGTCTACTCAACGCCATTCAGGTATGCTCCTAATCACCGACCTGCTCTCCACTCTCAAATTGCCATCATTTCAGAACATCGGATCTCTTGCCGGCTACCCCTTCGCGCCATACCTCTCTGATGGCCTCGGTCGTCGCCCCGCCATCTGGATAGGCTCGACTATCATGATAGTCGCTGTAGCCTTGCAAGCAGCCGCTCAAAATTGGAGCATGTTCATTGGTGCTCGTTTCCTAATCGGTTTCGGTCTCTCTTTGGCCAGTGAGTAACCAATTACCTCTGGTGATTTGTTTCTCCCGCTGATATTTCAATTCATTCTTCAGCAAACGCCGCCCCACTCTTAGTCACGGAAATTGCATATCCTTCTTACCGTGCACCTCTCACGTCCCTCTACAACTCCCTCTGGTACTCTGGTAACATCGTGTGAGTTGCTCACCTTCGTATTGCTATAATTACCTCTATTGACTCCATTTCAGCGCTACGTGGTCTACTTTCGGCTGTCAGTACATTAGCAGCAATTGGGCATGGCGAATTCCATCTATCCTCCAGGGTATTGTCCCCCTTACGCAATTCCTTCTCATCTGGTTCGCACCCGAGTCTCCTCGGTACCTTATCTGCAAGGGTAAGGATGCTGAGGCTTTGAAGATCCTTGCTTATTACCACGCCGACGGTGATGAGAACGACGGTCTTGTCCAGTATGAGTTCCAGGAAATCAAGGCCGCTATCGAGTTGGATCGTACTGGTACGTCTTTTCTATTATCTACCAGCGATATATTCTTAAATGGTCCCCATTTTATCCTACAGTCGCCTCGAACGTTGGATGGAAGGCTTTGATTGCCACTCCTGGAAACAGAAGACGAATGATTATCATTGTCGCAATCGCTTTCTTCTCTCAGTGGTCGGGCAACGGTCTTGTCTCTTACTACCTCAAGGATGTCTTTGACAGCATCGGTATTACCGACAATACCATTCAACTGCTCATTAACGGGTAAGTTCACACAAGATACTCATTGCAGTCCGACAGCCGCTAATTTTACACATAGAATCCTCGCCATTTGGAATCTGTTCTGGGCTGTTCTTGCCTCCTTCCTCGTTGAGCGTCTTGGTCGTCGTCTTCTCTTCCTTACTTCCGCCGCAGGCATGCTTCTGTTCTTCACTCTGCAAACCATCTGCTCTGCCCAATACGCTCTCCACAAGACCGACGCCGCAGCCCACGCGGTCATTGCTTTCATCTTCTTGTTCTATGCCAGCTATGAGTACGTCCCACATCTGTATCAATTATTTCTAAGCTGATATCCCCTATCCAGTATCGCGTTCACACCTCTCATTGTGTCTTACACCGTCGAAATTCTCCCGTACCAGCTTCGTGCGAAGGGTTTCAATGTGTTCAACTTCGCTATCTCGCTTTCCATCATCTTCAACCAATACGTCAACCCTATCGCATTGGGCGCACTTGCCTGGAAGTACTACGTACGTGCACTGTTTTCACCGTTGTATCGCTTCTTTTCTAACAAATATCCTACTTACAGATTGTGTACTGCTGCTGGATTGCTTTCGAGTTCGCATTCTGCTACTTCATGATCGTAGAAACCAAGAACCTTTCGCTGGAGGAGACTGCCGCCCTCTTCGATGGTGCGGATGCCCAACGGAACATCACAAACGCCGTTCACGAAGTCCGACATGACGACTATGTGGATGAGAAAACCTCCGATTCTTACACTCCTACTAATGAGCTCAAAGCTTAATCTTATCGTCCCCTATCTACGCTACTCTCTGGTCATCCATTTTATCGTTGCGTTTCCTTTTTCATGATCTTGTGTATGTTGGTTGGTTCCGGACGTCATCTCTCTCTTTTCCCTTCCACGCTGCCGTACGCTTGATCTCCACTCGTACATACGACCCCCTCGCTTGCCAAGCGTACGCTTCCCACTCTTTGAACCTTGGCACTTTCTTGCACTCTAACGTTATAACGAGTATATACGCTCCTCATGTACTAGTCTTACCCCACCGCAGGTTGTACTATCAGTCTAAAATACCATCCGCATTTTTTTTGGTCGTCAAAGTTCACACAATCGTCTGAACATTTGATTGTTGCATCGTGAGTGGCCTTGTGACCTGCATTTCCAAAGCTTCCGCACCGGTCCCAGTTCATATGATGTCCTCGGCCGACAAATATAGAGGCATGATGGTTCTCCCGTTTCCAACTTCCATCATTCCCTCTCAACATCCATTTCTCATTGACCGTGAAGTGACGTACACAGTTTACCGGCGAGCTCTCCCCTGCTCTTCCTTATGGAGCTGTCGTTCGACTTGACGCGGCTGCCATGCGACGGAACGTCTGCGTGATCATTACAGACAAAACGACGTTGTCGTGACCAAATCGGATCTCAATTCTACTATATAGTTTCATGGAGAGCAAAACCACATGATCCCCAACAGTTTCACGGGTATATTCAGCCTTTGCTATTGTCGGAGGTAGGTGCATTCCCGTGTCGACATCCCTATTGTCGTTATAAGTGTATCAACATAAACCGACGCATGCAGAGTGCCTATTCAAAGAGAAGACTAAATGAGCTCAGGAACGCTGGGAAGGTTCGTTACAAGAGGACGCAACAGGGTATACTATGTGAGTGAGAGAAAGAAAAGTAGTAAGGGAGACATAGGAAGGAAGAGGCCGGGAGGCAAACGAAGAGGGGGTTCAAGGCAACGCATGCAACTCAACGATCGCTGGTTCAAGGTACATCAGAAGTATTTTGTTTGAGTTGGAGTTGTATGCGGACAAGGGGTTATGACGAAATGGTGACATTGAATCCGATACGTTTAATCATAGGTAGAACAGGAGAGAGCCAGCTATAGGTAGGATGAGTATTGCTTATATGATTGAAGAAACTCTATGAGCTGATAGTCGGTATCTACGGAGCCAAGGTACTCACAAGATCGCATGGTGTGTTTTTGGCAGTGGAATACCCTGGCAGATTTCCTTCACTCCTATACGAGCCAAACAGCTTGATTAGTCTATAATCGTAGGCGAGCATCGTAGCTGAGAGCTTCCACCAAGTTTGTATTCAATTATTCGAGGTTAGCGGGAAAAGGCGTCAACTGACCGCTTTTTAGATGAATAGTCGGCTTGCTCGATCTCCCGGCGAAGACCACATGAAGAGCGATCACCATTTAACCGACTTGACCAAAACGGATTAGCAGCATATATCCACACCTTGGCTCTATGCACGAAAATCTGGATGTCGTGAGGTCCAACGGTTGACCCCGTACAACTGCTTTTATGCTCCGATTTCTCCTGATGAGCATTAACATACATCTACAGACTAGACAGTTGACTTGTTGTCCCTACAAGTGATCTGCGCAAGACTGAAGATCATAGCTAGGGTAGGCAGCTTAGTCGTTTATCCTTTTTGGCACGCAAAATCTCGAAAGAGATAATAGAGGGAACTATTACTTAAATATCAACGAGACAGCAGGCGGGGGGGATAGATGTACATACCTCAGGTGTGCGTTCCTGAAACTCGAACTTGTGTTCCAATTCCGTGAGCCTCTCTTTGGGAGCCGCTCCCGTAATATCATGCTGTCGACGAGAGACTTTCTATGGTCGCCGCCTGAGGCGAGAGATGTCCAGTTGAAGAGAGTGAGGTGATGACAGTATCCCCACATAGTGAGGGAGTATTATGAAGAGATGGACATACTCGAACGAGCTCAATGGTGACAACAGGGAAAAAGGATGCACTGGCGTTGCTCGAACGGGTTCTTCATGTTTTAAAAGTACGTTCAGACTAAGGATGCAAGAGAGGTGTTTCAGAGACGTTCAGAGTGGCACCAAGATCCATTAGGCACTAGTATTTAGATGTTCAATAGTTACTGAAGAACCGGAGACCGTTCCATGACAAATCCGAAAGAGATCGGAGCCAAGCTGATCAGAGGAAGGAATGAATGTCATTAAAGTACAGGCGGCCACCGTAGCTGAAGACTATGACAGGATCAAGTCAATTCTAAGGAGAGGGTTTCATTGACACCAGCTTTTTGGTAACAGTTGAACGTTGAAGTCAGGAGGAGATACAAGCTGAGACACAGAGCGATGTGGCTTCAGACTCCGACCGGCCATACCCGTGCTTACCTCTATCCGCTTAGGTATCTCATTCCGAGGAGTCCAATACGGTGCTAATCTCTACATAGTAGTCACAGACTGACTGCCGTCTCTAGGTATATCGCTTGCATATCAACACCAACAGAAAACTTCACTTCACTCCAGCTTCCCTCTCAAATCAATATATTTAACGGTGTCACCACTTGCAACTAAGTGCCACCGCTAATATGCTGTCAGTGTGAACGACCTCCTATCAAGTATCTCGGCTTACCAGAGATTTTGGTCCGTATCCAAAGCTCGTGGACGATGTGACATAGTACATGAGAGGGAGATTTTACCTCCGAGTCTTTAGGCTCTTCTCATATTGAACCGCCGCAGGTATGTTTTATGAAACCCAGTCATCCTCTTATATATGTGATGCTTCTCAACGGAAATGGGTACCTCATCATGAAGTAGATGTATAGTAGCCTCTATCTTCACTGAAGTCGTCGATATCCTCCAACCTGTGAAAACCAGTGTCATGATACACGATCTATAGATCTTATGTTCACCGCTCATCCATCTCCTTCCTCCCATACCCCGCTTACTGAATTCTCTATCAAATCATATATTCTAGACAAGCGCAGCGAATTATGCATCCTTTGGTGTCGAGTTTCTTACTAGGAGTAATTCGTTCTCCAACTATCCGATGTGCGTCCCGTATTATATTATTGTGCTGAGACAGTGTCGATTTAAGCTTAATGAGTCATCGACCATCATGTGTCTATTTGTTTCTCCCATTATTTCAATAGATAATTTGAACCGTATACTTTTACTTTTCATCCCAACTCTGATGAATTTGTGATCAAGGGGGGATCTCTTCTTCTTGGTACCTTGGGTACCATTATATTCGTCATCTCGCTTCCCCAGCGCTCTATGTTTATTTCAGCGGTCAACAGACAGTAAAATATTCTATGTGTCAAGACTACTGAAGAGTCACGAATGAATTTTCTATCCCTCGAAGCAGCAAAGTTCAGTGGGCCCATGCCCTCCGCTCTCCATTCCCTCGTCCAAACCTCGACACCACTCTCAGAAGACAGAGATCATGTTTCATATACGCAGCATTCTAGACGCAGTGCCCACAAAAAGGCAAATCCGATATCCTTATCCCATCCTATATCGTCATTTTTCACGTCGACGGCTCCGCGACTCTATGGTTCATAGAGGCCGTAGTGTTTGACGTGAACTCCATATCGTAAACATATCGTCCTCTGAACTGACATCTACATCACAAAAAGTCATGTAGCTAACATCGTTCGATGGGGAGAGATTGAAGATCACTTTTGATCCTACAAACTCCTTTATTTGAGATATTGAGCCTTAGAATCCACTAAAGCCCTATCTCCCCATAAAACATGTCATGCTCAAACAGCTTTGTACAAATGCGATCTCCAACGCCTTCCATCACTATACCCAGTACATTGTTAGATCAATCAAATATGAAAACGGAGACCTGTACTACTATACATTGGAAATAGAATTAGTGAATAGATTGTTCGTAGAGGTAACCCTGTCTAGTATCCTGTCTCCAAGCCGTCCGCCGACCCGAGAATCTGAGACTTTATCACCCGAACTCACCGCGTACGATCATAGCAAACAACACTTCCAACATCAAACTACTCCATGCCAAATCTCCCCACTCCCTCGTAGTTCTTCAACCAGTCCAGGTCAGGAATGAAATCTGGCAGCTTTATCTGTCTGTGCGCGATGACATGTGTACTGCCTGGTGGATCCAGATAACGTCGTAACTCATCGGGAATCCACAATAATCGTTCTCCGTTAGAACCTAGAATCCATCCAGTTGGTCGATGATTTTCATGTTGTATACTCCACTGTGGGGCGATGGAGGAATGTATGGATAACGGCATATTGGCAGCATCCGTATGTGGAATTGTCCCAACAATATGGAGCGCAGAAAGATCCCACATGATGATATGGTTCATTGATGCTGATACCAATTTTGAGCCACGGATATCAATGTATGCGGTAGAGTTCAAGGGGGCCCATAAGTTGAAGGTATGTACGAGTGCTCCATTTTCGATGTCATAGAGCATAATGCAAGATTCAAGCCTGAGAGCCAGCAAGTTGGCATCAAGAGCTGCATAATGTATGCTACCAGACACCCTAACGAGATCGAGAATTCGAAGACACCTTGCGGTCCTGATGTCCCAGACATGAATGCCATAGAGGGGGGGAAACGAAGTAGGATATTTACCAAGAGACACCAGCACTTCTCCCATTTGAGAGAAGAAAAGATACTGCAAATCGTTGTATTTCGTAGCGAGAAGTGAACGAGGGTGATGATCTCCTTCGAGATTTACGAATGTGACTTTGCCCAACCCGTCTGAAAAGGAAGCAAGGAGGCCATTGTTGGAAACTACGAAGTCATCCCCATCAAGACAGATCTTGTGTGGGTCCTGATCAGGGTTCCCACTGCTGCGGATGACGAACGCTTCCTTCGACAGCTTGAAGGGGGAGAATATGATGTGTTCTTCGGAGGATAGCAGAGACGCATGTACATAGAATTTTGAGATCTGCCATATCTCCCCAGAATCCTTGGGCCTGTAGAGCACCTTCCCCATTGATGTTTGAATTGTTCCATCATCTAGGGACAAATAAATACTCTTGTTGTCGGCACTAAATGCTACACACGTGACGGCGTGTTGGTACTCCATTGGCCAATATTCTCGCAGGATAATACAATCAGTAGAACTGCGGACGTGAACAGTACCGTCCTCTGATGAGGATAGGAACTTGGTCCCGTCTGGTGAAAAGGAAATCGAAGTGATGTCTCCGAAATGGCCGCGCGTGTTCGCTCGATCAAATCGCTCCTGATCTGAGACCTGAGAGCCATGACATAACTCCCACGTGTAGACACTGCTACCACAAATTGCCGCAATGTGCTTTCCATCTGGAAGGAAAGTAACTTGATGAAATTCGTCAGGTGCCATTATAGGATCTTGGTATGGTTTTCCTGACTCGGTCTCGAAGATTTGGATCGTATATTTCGACGAAGCGGCTATCAACGATCCATCTGGAGAGAATGTAGCTTCCCAGAACCTGGAGGCTGATGGACCAAGATTGGCGATGTATGGGCCAAAGACCTGTTCACTAGACCTGAAATCGTACAATGAGACTCCTGCATGGGAGACGAGTAGTAGACGTGATTGAGCCGTTGGCATGAAACATAAGTCGAGACCTCCATCAAATCTCCCCACCAAAGTCATAGTTGGAGTTGTCTTGTTTATTCTCCATACGGCAGCGTCGCCGTATCGACATGAAGCCAAGTAACTCCCATCTGGCAACCAGGTGTAAGAGATCGCTTCCTTATGACACGGTTCACACCTAGACACTATGTCAAGAATGGTGTATAGATAAAGTGATACAGTGTAAGAAAGCTATCGTTCGTAAGTGCGGTGGCTTACCTTATAAGGTAAGCCACCGAGCGTCAAACATAAACTATACAGTTCAATAAAGTCCATCACCAAATAAGGCAAGGGCTTCCGGCCCCTTGCACCCTCCCCCTCTAAACCAAGTTCCATCCTTCCAAGTTCCAAATATGATTACAGTCGGTGTTCCAGGATATAATTGAGTAGCGCAGCAATGTCCACAACCTCCTGAGTGTGAAATCCTCGATTAGAGAAATGGTGAATCACCGCGATTCCATTGGTGATCTCATCACGTGTGAGCCGGACTAAAGGAGAATCCACGCCCGCCGGAATGAAGTTACGGCGCCCATCCCAATGTTGACGAAGGGTGTGTAGTACTGTGAATACGTCTGACACCAGGCACGGTGTCGGTAATCGACGTAACACAGCTAACAAGCCATGTCGGAGTTGACGATTCTCTTCTGAAGAGTTGTCCAGGGGTATACCAAACAGGTGTACCCCAGGACGCTCGGTGACGAAGTCATTCCAGACGCCTTTGTCAGCCTGGTTGAGTGGAGAGGCAGAGGTGTTCAAGAAGGTCAAGAATTGCCGGGCTAACTCATTGTCTGAGATGTTGAAACCAGCCAAGATCATCGCGGTAACGTCGTGTGGATTGCCTGAGTTTCCAGGTGCAGAGTCCCCTAGTGGTCCTCGTTGGAGCTCGGTAGCGTTGTCATCTGCCCCTCCTACTCCTGAGTCCATCTCCGCCGGCGTCGGTCCGTGATGTAACTCGCCTTCAACAGACGGTAGCGACATCGGAACGTCCTCAACCATTGGAGCGGGAAGGGTGCTGCTCGAGGCGACGTTGGTGTCAATGAAAGTATTGGTGGCCCCAGTGATACCTCGACTAGAGGTCGCGTGTTCCCCAGCACCAAGTGGTGTCGAGTCGACTTTCTTAATCTTCTTAGCTTTCGCACCGGGACCAGCCCAGGTGGGTCGCTTAGCGAACAGTTGGAGTATGGCCCTTTCCAATTTGTGTCGGGGTCGAGGGGCTCGACTGGCAGCGTTCTTGAGATCCCCTAGGATCTCTAGAGCGTCCCAAGCACCAGGGTTTTCCTCTGACTCAACACAACCAATCAGATTGCGTAGAGTCTCCACGGTGGTGACATTGGCTTCTACAAACCGGGGAGGTAGCTGACCACCAACTAGTGGTGGTCGTTGTGCATTGGCGCCGCTGATTCTAATCAGTTGTTGCTTTTCTTCCGCCGATATTCCAGGGGGGAATGTTGGTGGGGGAAGTCTTCGTGCCGTCCAGGGGATGTTCCTGAATGGGCCATGGTCATCTTCACTAGGTCGCGGCGTTGTGGTGGGTCTAAGGTGCTCATTTGTCGTTGGGTGAGGAGGGTTGAGCGTCATTGACGATGCTGCGTGGTTCCCTCCCCCTCCTTCGAAATTGTTTCGTCGGGCACCACTCCCGCCGATACCTGCCACGATCTGAGTGGAAGCCGTAGACGAACTTGTTCCCCACTCAGAAACAGGTCCGATATCATGGCCATGCGCGAGGGCTTCCTCGTCTCCCCATCGCGGTGTAATGGATGGTGTGACATGGGGGCCCGTCGGCCGGTTCAGCACTGAAGACCTCCAAGAGGTCTTATGAAGCAAGATGGGTCGAGGGGGTATCGCCATCCCAGTAGCGTCGTACCTTTCCTCACTTTTGGGAAGTGCAGGAGCAGGTTTGGCGGGAGCCTTGCCTTTGCCTTTCTTGCTGGGCTTGGCCTTCTGGATGTCACAGCCGGCGTGAGATCCAGAATTGTCGGACTCCTCGGAGTGGTCAGAACCGAAGTCATCAGATTCGTCGTCGAAGTCATCAGATTCGTCGTCGAAGTCATCAGATTCGTCGTCGAGGCCATCGTATATGTCTCGCAAGAGGCGTCGTAAACTGAAGGATTCGTTGGCTCTGAATGCATGCGTGTCGTGTGCAGGTGTGGCTTGGGCAGTGCCATCACCCATTCACTGGACCGTAGCCCGAATTTTGGGCTCCATAAAAGTAAAGTAAAATTTTATAAAAAGTCTCTTATAAAACATACTTTTTAGACCCAAAAAATGATGTAAAAATTCTAAATTGCAGCAGAATTTGATAAATCACAAAAACCTATACAAATTCTGACTTTTGTATTCAGTTTTTACAGTTTAAAAAGGCTCAATTTTGATACATTTTTTGTTAGAGCAAAATTTGGAATACAAAATTCAAAGTTTTGACATATATTTATTTTTCCAAAACTGATATAAAATTTAAACTGCTAAATTGACAAGATGCATAGTATTGTATACCAAAATACCTCCATCAAATACTCTTATTGACAGGGACTATGATGTATTAAGAATAGTAGTCTATATCTTTTCTTTAGGCTGTCTATTCATAAAACTTTATTTTAATATATACAATTATATTATAATTTTTGACAAAATAAAAGTATATCAAAATGTTGAATTTTGCATGCTGAATTTTGCCCTAGCAAAAATGTATAAAAATTGAGCTTTTTTGAACTCTGAAAAGTAGATACAAAAGTCTGAATTTGCATAGGTTTTTGTGATTCATCAATTTCTACTGCAATTTACAATTTTTACATCATTTTTTGGGTCTAAAAAGTATGTTTTATAAGAGACTTTTTATAAAATTTTACTTTACTTTTATGGAGCCCAAAATTCGGGCTACGGTCCAGTGATTACCACATCGGGGTCGGTGGACGGGACAGTGAGGCGACCTGGCACATTTTGTACCGTCCGTTCGACCGAGAAGAATGGTCGAGCAGTCGGCAGCACTGGGTGACCGTCTGATAGTGTGGTGACGTTGTAGCCATTTCGCAGTAGATGGCTGACGAGTTCACCGGTGTGTAATTGGTAATTGAAAAATTGGCCTCCCAATTCCTCTACCCAATTCTCGAGTTCCTCGATAGTGTTGCGGGCACTTCAAAGCTCCAGCAACGCACTATCCAGCAGCTGCTGACCCGGGAATGGGTCAGTCCGAGTCTCTGCGCGAGGCTCAGATCTGCGTGGAGGAGGGATTGGAGGAGGAACTAATGCCGGGATGAAAGGAGGAGGCGTTGCTGGTCGCCTTCGCTCTCGGTCGAGCTGCCTATCTAGGTTTTCGACCCGACACTGTTCGTCACTCAGTTCCCGAAGGGACTGGTACAGAGCATCTTCTGCGTCATCTAGCCTCGATTGCAAGCGGTCGGGGTCAAGGGCAAGAGCGTTGGTGACCAGTAGCGTGAGGTCAGGGTTGGTACGAGCAGCCTGGTCTACATGCCGCTCATGTTCGTCACAGCAGGTACACCCACGGTTGTGGTGAACACTGGATCGTAGCCCAAATTTTAGGCTTTATAAAAGTAAGGTCAAATTTTATAAAAAGTCTCTTACAAAACATGATTTTAAACACCTAAAAATTGTCAAAAAATGCAGAATTTTAGCAAAATTTAATGAATCATAAAATCCTTGGCTAATTCAGACTTTTGTATCTAATTTTTAGACTTTAGAAATATTGAATTTTTGCTTATTTTTTATTAGAGAAAAGTTTACTATGCAAAATTCAAAATTTTGACACACTTTTGTTTCTCTAAAAGTAATATAAAATTTAAACTGCTAATTTGGAAAGGTCAGTGATATTGCATACTTAAATATCTCTATCAGATAGTATAATTGATAGAGACTATGATTTACCAACAATAGTAGTCTATATCTTCTCTCTAGGCTCTCTATTTATAACACTTTATTTTGATATATACAATTATATTATGATTTCTAGGGAAATAAAAGTGTATCAAAATTTTGAATTTTGCATAGTAAACTTTTCTCCAATAAAAAATAAGCAAAAATTCAATATTTCTAAAGTCTAAAAATTAGATACAAAAGTCTGAATTAGCCAAGGATTTTATGATTCATTAAATTTTGCTAAAATTCTGCATTTTTTGACAATTTTTAGGTGTTTAAAATCATGTTTTGTAAGAGACTTTTTATAAAATTTGACCTTACTTTTATAAAGCCTAAAATTTGGGCTACGATCCAGTGGAAAGCCAAAAGGGTATCTATAGGACCACCGAGCATCATGCTGGGGTCGCACGTCACAAGGATATGGATTAGGGGGCCGCTCATCACGACCCCTGTCCACGAACTGGTAGGATTGACTCCCACCAGTAGGGACCCAAGAGGGTCCAGCATGTGGAGGTCCTCGCTCTCTTGAGAAGGAGCGACCCCGCTTCTTGGAGAAGTTGTCGCTCATGCTGTTGGTGGGAAGCGAAAAAGGAGATGCCACGTTAGGCGCGTGGCTGACAGAATGTATAGTTCAATCGAGACTCTGACCGGCGATAAGCGGTCAGGTGAGGTCCGCGGTAACTTCCGGGTGACGCTCGATCTTAGTCGCTCGTCAGTATCGCGGAATCAAATCGATTCCTCACTCATCTGCCCTCCTCCTAGGCTTCACCATCCGCCCACTGCTTGTCCTCAGTGGGTCGACCACCGCTTTCGCCGGTGGGGGGTGATTCCTGGTTGGGATCGTCGCTCTATTCCTATTAGCTGGGGTCCATTCCGTGGTGGGCGTTGTGGTTGTCGTCTGGTTCACCCGTGGTGGTGAGCCTTCGACTTTGTCTTTTCTGGGGAGCTCTTGTACTAGTTTGACACCCATCAACTCCAGGTACCTGTCGAGAGCTGCCAACGGGTCACATGTTTCCAGTGATTCCCAAGTTGTGTCACCGACATCCCATTTTACTAGGAATGATACGGTGTCACCATTCCAGTGGTGACCGACGATGTCCTCTACTACTGTTTCTTCTTCGTCAGGCATTCCATAGTCATAGAATGCTTTTGGCTCTCGACGGGGAAACAGTTGTTCATCGTTAGGAATGTAGGGCCTCAGTAAACTTGCGTGGAATTTGGGGAACACTCCTCTCGCTCGGAGTTCCTTCGGCAAGTCGAGTTCGTATGCTGAGGCTTCCGCGTGAGCTTTAGTGATCTGATACGGTCCTAGAAACTTTGGCAACAGTTTCTTCGCTCGCCCTTTCGGAAGTTTCAAGTTCTTGGTTGACAGATAAACTTTCTTCCCCACGGTGTACTGCGACGGTTCATCCTCCCCCTCAGGGTGTTCATTCCGTCTATGCCTGTTGGCGTGAAACGTCTGTAACACCCTTGATTCAAGGATTGCGTCGTGAGCCGCCAGCAAGTTGTCTTTCACCTGTTGGGTGAACGCGACTACTCCCTTTGGACCGTTGGCCTGCTCGATGTGGAATGCTATCCAGGGCATCGCACCATTCAGTTCGAATGGTGCGAAGCCTGTTGTTGCACTCCTAGCGGAATTAATTGCGAATTCTACCATCGGGAGTTTGTCGACCCAGTCCTTCTGGTCTGCTCATACAGCTGATCTCAGGATCTGTCCGACCGTCTTGATTGCTCGCTCCGATGCTCCATCCGTTTGCGGATGGAAGGATGTCGACATCAGTAGTTTTACGCCGAGAATTCGGTGTACTGCCTTCCAGAAGTGAGAAGTGAACTTAGAGTCCCGGTCGGACACTATTGAATCGGGTAGCCCATGCAGCTGCACGATATCTCGTGTGAACAACCAAGCCAGCTGTGATGCTTTGGTGGTTGTCGTGATGGGTACCAAGTGTACCATTGACGTCAGGCGGCATATGACAACCCAGAGGTAGTCATGGCCCGCACTTGGAGGGAACGGGCCTACGAAATCCATTCCTATCGATCCCCATGGTCTGCGTGGGATTGGTAGTGAATGCAGTAGCCCTCTTGGCAACACCGTGCTAGATTTCGTAGTCTGGCATGTCCCGCAGCTTTCGCAGTATTTCCGGACCTCAAGGCCTATTCTGGGCCACCAGAACCACTGTCGGACGTATTCTTCTGTCTTCTGAGCTGCAAGGTGTCCCAAAGTCTGGTGGGCTTGTTCCACTACCAGTTCCGTCAGGAACCGTTGTCCAATCCTGACGTGTGGGATGCACAGGACTTGTCGGCCAGATAGGTTCTTAGTGAACAAAGCACTGTCTTTGGCCTTCTGAAAGGCTGGGTATTGATCAGGTGCGTTCGCTATCTTCCCTAGTACTCGATCGCTGTCGTAGCCTTTAATAGCTTCTTTCCTTAGGTCGATCTCGCCGTTCATTACGCGATGAATCTGGGTTCCTGTAGTTGCAGATTCTCCCCATCACTGGACCGTAGCCCAAATTTTGGGCTCCATAAAAGTAAAGTAAAATTTTATAAAAAGTCTCTTACAAAACATACTTTTTAGACCCCAAAAATGATGCAAAACTTCAGAATTGCAGCAGAATTTGATGAATTACAAAAACCTATATAAATTCTGACTTTTGTATCCAGTTTTTAGAGTTCAAAAAGGCTCAATTTTGATACATTTTTTGTTAGAGTAAAATTTGGAATACAAAATTCATAGTTTTGACACATATTTATTTTTCCAAAAGTGATATAAAATTTAAACTGCTAAATTGGTAAGATGAATAGTATTGTATACCTAAGTATCTCTATCAAATAGTCTTATTGACAGGGACCATGATGTATTAAGAATAGTAGTCTATATCTTCTCTTTAGGCTGTCTATCTATGAAACTTTATTTTAATATATACAATTATATTATAATTTTTGAAAAAATAAAAGTGTATCAAAATGTTGGATTTTGCATACTGAATTTTTTCCCAGCAAAAAAAGGATGGAAATTGAGCTTTTTTGAACTCCAAAAAGTGGATACAAAAGTCTGAATTTATATAGGTTTTTATAATTCATCAATTTCTGTTGCAATTCAGAATTTTTAGATCATTTTTTTGGTCTGAAAATTATATTTTGTAAGAGATTTTTTATAAGATTTTACTTTACTTTTATGAAGCCTAAAATTTGGGCTACGATCCAGTGCATGTGGGACCATCACCGATTTCTGGTGATTCGTACAGGTCATCGAGCTCCATTCCACCCCTTAGTTGGGTGGCTTCGAGTTCTCGGCACTGGATCGTAGCCCAAATTTTAGGCTCCATAAAAGTCAGATAAAGTTTTATAAAAATTCTCTTACAAAATATAGTTTTTAGCATTATAAAATTGTCAGAAAATGCTAAATTGCAGTAGAATTCAATGAATCATAAAAGCCTATGTAAATTCAGACTTTTGTATTCAATTTGTAGACTTTAAAAATATTGAATTTTCATATATTTTTTATTAGAGAAAAATTCACTTTGCAAAATTCAAAATTTTGATACACTTTTGATTCTCCAAAAATAATATAAAATTTAAACTGCTAATTTGGAAAGGTCAGTGATATTGCATACTTAAATATCTCTATCAGATAATATAATTGACAGAGACTATGATTTACCAACAATAGTAGTCTATATCTTCTTATTAGGCTCTCTATTTATAATACTTTATTTTGATATATACAATTATATTATGATTTTTAGAGAAATAAAAGTGTATCAAATTTTTGAATTTTGCATAGTAAACTTTTCTCCAATAAAAAATAAACAAAAATTCAATATTTCTAGGTCTAAAAATTAAATACAAAAGTCTAAATTAGCCAAGGATTTTATGACTCATCAAATTTTGCTGAAATTCTGCATTTTTTGACAATTTTTATGTGCTTAAAATCATGTTTTGTAAGAGACTTTTTATAAAATTTGACCTTACTTTTATGAAGCCTAAAATTTGGGCTACGATCCAGTGCGGTCTTCGACGCCTTCTCGGACTTCCCGTACCATCTGTTCTCTCATGGCTCTGAGTTCGTTCATGCGGCCTAGGGGGAGTGACTCCCCTTTTGGGTCTAGTCATTCATCCGCATTCACATAGTTGTGACCAGGGTGAAACTCGCCTGGTAAATCAAATTCATGGTATCTGGAGAGACAATCTGCCACCACGTTCTCTTCTCCTTTGACATAAGTAATGTCAAAGTCAAACCGCTGCAAGAATTCCATCCACCGCGTCTGACGGTGGGACATCCGGACCTGGGTTTTGAAGAATTCAAGTGTCTTGTGGTCGGTTACTACTTGAACTCTTTGTCCAAGTAGTTTGTCCTCCCATTTCAACAGCACTTCAAGTATGGCTAGTGTTTCCAGCTCGAACACTCGGTACAATTGTTGGGCTGCAGTGAACTTCTTTGACATGAAGCCGGCCGGACGACAGTTCTTCCAATCCTTCCCCTGTCCGTAGTATGCGCCTACTCCATGAGTAGAGGCATCACATACCACCCAAATGGGATCTTCCAGGGTGGGGTCGATGGGTTTAAGGATCGGAGCTTTCGAAGCCAGTGCCTTAATGCTGTCAAAGCAGGTTTGGTGGATAGGTCGCCATTCAAAGTCATGACCATCACTGGACCGTAGCCCAAATTTTGGGCTCTATAAAAGTAAAGTAAGATTTTATAAAAAGTCTCTTACAAAACATACTTTTTAGACCCAAAAAATGATGTAACAATTCAGAATTGTAGTAGAATTTGATGAATCACAAAAACCTATACAAATTCTGACTTTTGTATCCAGTTTTTAGAGTTCAAAAAGGCTCAATTTTGATACATTTTTTGTTAGAGCAAAATTTGGAATTCAAAATTTAAAGTTTTGACACACATTTATTTTTCCAAAACTGATATAAAATTTAAACTGCTAAATTGGCAAGATGCATACTATTGTATACCAAAATACCTTCATCAAATACTCTTATTGACAGGGACTATGATGTACCAAGAATAGTAGTCTATATCTTCTCTTTAGGCTATCTATTCATGAAATTTTACTCTAATATATACAATTATATTATAACTTTTGACAAAATAAAATTATATCAAAATGTTAAATTTTGCATACTGAATTTTGCCCTAGCAAAAATGTATAAAAATTGAGCTTTTTTGAGCGCTGAAAAGTGGATACAAAAGTCTAAATTTGGACAGGTTTTTGTGATTTATTAATTTCTCCTGCAATTCAGAATTTTTAGATTATTTTTTGGGTCTGAAAATCATCTTTTGTAAGAGACTTTTTATAAAATTTTACTTTACTTTTATGGAGCCCAAAATTTGGGCTACGGTCCAGTGCATTTCTCTGGATAGTGTAAAGGGGTCCAGTATACACCAACAAATCCGGCATGAAATGGGAGACGTAGTTTACAAGCCCTAGGAATCGTTCGATGTCGTTGTAATTCCAAGGTGTTCTCCACTCCCTTATGCGGGTCATCTTGTCCTCGTCAGCATGTATCCCTTCATTGTCGATAATGTGGCCTAAACATTCCATTCGAGGGGAGTAGAGGTCACATTTTTTGGCCTTCAGATACAGCTTGAATTTCTGGAGCCTTTCAAACACCAATCTTAGGTGTCACTGGATCGTAGCCCAAATTTTAGGATTCATAAAAGTAAGGTCAAATTTTATAAAAAGTCTCTTACAAAATATGATTTTAAGCACATAAAAATAGTCAAAAAATGCAGAATTTCAGCAAAATTTGATGAATCATAAAATCCTTGGCTAATTTAGACTTTTGTATTCAATTTTTAGACTTTAGAAATATTGAATTTTTGCTTATTTTTTATTGGAGAAAAGTTTACTATGCAAAATTCAAAATTTTGATACACTTTTGATTCTCCAAAAGTAATATAAAATTTAAACTGCTAATTTGGAAAGGTCAGTGATATTGCATACTTAAATATCTCTATCAGATAGTATAATTGACAGAGACTATGATTTACCAACAATAGTAGTCTATATCTTCTTATTACATCAGGGAAAACCCCCTTTTCTAATTGGTGCTAATTGGAACATACTCAACTTTAATAGCTCTAATTAAATACTAATCTATCTAATCTTTCTCAAATTTCTAATACTATCTAATGTAGATACTATTGTAGCTAATTCAGTATTTATTATCAAATAATTCTACCTATTATACTAATCTGATCTATGATTGATTATTTTACTAAATGCAAAATAAATTTTCTAACTATAAAACAATTAAGTACTTACTGTCAGATAATTTTACCAATTTTACTAATTTTGCATATTATTTCTCATTTTTCTTATTATACTAACTATAGAAAAATTCTGTATTTACTATAAGATAATCTTATTTATTTTTACTAATCTTGCATATTGTCTCTTATTATGCTAATTGTAGAATATCTTTGCTAACTGTAAAACAATTGAGTCCTTATTGTCAGACTATCTCACCTATTTTACTAATCCTGCATATTATTTCTTATTGTACTAATTGTGAAATAACTTTTCTAACTATGAAACAATTGTACTAACTATAAAATAATATCTCCTAAACCATATTTAAGCTAGATAATAGTATTAAATGTATCTCTGTCAGTGAAGTTGTTAACATAGAATTTGCTACATTGCTCCAGTACAGTATCACTGGTCCATGACCTGGAAGCTACTACATCAAACTTGGGAAACAAGTGTATACTGCGGTGGATACTAGCTAGTGGAATAATACTAGCTACACGATTTCCCTCATAATATGATTTTCTGACTTGATACAAAAGATTATCAGGCTCTGGTTCATTGGCAAACTTGGTAAACCATTCAATATAAGCAAGATATTTGGGAGGTGGTGCATATGGAGAAAATACTGAACGTGCAGCCTTGGTAGTAAATGAAAAAATTGCTTTGACTTGCCCAATCCGAAAGTTCTGGATAGTGTTTGGTCCATTTGGATCCTGTTTTACCAAAACAGTATCAAAACGACATGGAACATTTATCCCCTTAGTTGTAGTGCGAGCAGGTCGGGAATGAACAACATCATATTCATCAGATTGTATTTTGTAGGTCTGCTTACTCCCTAGCCAAAATCGTGCTTTGTGATAAGCTGCTACTTTCAAATGTGATAATCTGATATTAGGAATTTCAGCTTCAATCTGAGCATATGATAAATTGGGATTTCGGCGTTTGATAATATAGTAAGCAAGAGCATGTGGAAACATAGATGCTTTGTATAAATCAACAAGCTGATCTATTGAGACTGATTTCTTTGATGGATGTTTGGTCATTTTAGGAGACTGTGGAATCTCAGTTGGAATAAGGGAAACCAAAGAAGGCTTTCCATTAAGGCACCAGGCAATATAGTTGGCATGATCAAGAATCTTTTCCTTGCGTTGTACATATGTTGTCATCTGAGGATATACATTTTTTCCATTGGAAGCATCAAAGGCATCTTTTGTATATGGTATATGAAGTCTTTCAGTATGCTCAGTATTATAGTTGTCTGTGGTCCCAAATCGTTCAATCATAAGCCTATAGTGTAAAGCATAATGAAGCTTATTAATGATAAAGTCTGATCGTATGCCCAAATCAATGAAAATATGTTTATTTTCATGAAAACGTTTGAGTGCATCTTCCATTTCATCCAATGTTTGAGTTGAATGAACAGGATATTGTGCAAGATAGGCAAAGTCAAGTATAGCTCGAACTGCTCGAACTACAGTTGCAGCAGCTGCTTTAGAGTTATTTTTTTGAAGTGGAAGACCAGTAATAGCTCCAAGAATAATGCGGCATATATGAGCATGCTCACGACCAGTAAGATGTGTGAGCAAACAAAACCCATGTGAGAAAATTCGAACATGATGATTAGGAGGCATTTGACGAGCTCGTGCATCTAATTCTGCTTCCCCATAGGCTTTTTTAAGCCATCCTATAACATGCTTAATGATTCCTTGAAAAATTTGATGTAGAATATCTGGTGCAACAGAAAGAAAGGGATCTGCATATGGCAAATTTTTCCAAAAGGGATCAAAGACAGGTCTGATACCTGCTTTTTCACAACGTTTAGACCAATTAGGATGATCAGGATCATCAATAGCATTCCAAATATCATCCAAATCATATAAAGGTGGTTGTGTCATCCAATCTATGATACAATCTCCTAACTGTGCCTCACGTGTACGACAGGTTGGACATTTCCCTTTTTTGACACAAGTAACCTGACATTGCTCTGGATAGTCTCCAACATGGATAGGAAATATAGGATGACAACTATAGAGTTTTCCATCTCCAGTATACATGGGAATTCCATTTTCACCAGGTTCAATAATAGGCTCTAGTATATAACTAAGACAGCCATGAAAAAGATTAGCTTGCATACGCCTACGAGCAGATTCATTTGTAATATGCTCTAGCTTGGTTACAGGCAAAATATGCTAGAAGAATTTGACCTTGTTTTGAAGGTTTACGTCTAATCTCTTTAGGCAAATTGCCAATAGTTAAATAGACAGGGTAAGCAGCTTTGCCATTGAACATTGTGAGTTGAGTTTTATCTGAAGAAATAATGATGGGAATAATAGTAGCATTTTTTGCACCATGGTTATATAGATCTTTCTAGAAAAAAATAAGATATAGCATTTGTATAAAATATTACAATACTTACTTGGGTATTCCACCACCATTTGCCAGTATGCATGTCATGCCATAATCGTACAGTGGTATCAGGATCAGCATAATGCCGTTCAGGGAGAAAAATCAAATATCGAGCAAATTCTGCATCACCAAATAATGAACGAATGCATGCAATGATTGGCCTATAGTAAAGGTCCAAAGGCTCATTATCCAAATAGACTGGCTTGCAGCGAAATGATGGTCGCCCTGGAATATATTCATCAATAATATGATTGAGTTCATGAGTATTTTTGAAAGTAAGATTGAGTTTTTCTGCAAGCTAAGACAAGTTAAAATTTTAATTTAATTTATAATATATAGTTATAACTTACTCCATCAATAGACAAAAGCTCTGAAAAGGCATTAGAACCAGGACCTTGCAGTTTTGCCCATCGAGCTATTTCCCAGTTAATCCTATCTGAAAAAGGTGCATATGGATTATTATTTGAATTGGAGATATGAGAGCCATATTTTGTATATGATGTAGCCTGAGATGAACTGTTGGTAATAGTAGCACCAGCATGTGATGTAGGATATTTGTCTGTAAACTTTTCAACAGTGATTTTCTGTCGAAGATGATTTTCAATATTTTGTCTTCCAATAGATGAGTGATGGTTAGGATTGGCAACAGAGCCTGAGTTACTGGGAGCATTATGGTTGATAATAGGTGGCTCCCAAAAATTATCCTCCTCATCATCTTCATCATAATCAATATGATCATCAAGATCACTATCAGAGTCAGAGTTATGATTACTCTGTTCATCTTGATTTTCAGCAAAAATGGAACTAGCATCACTTTCATCATCATCATCACCATCATCACCATCAAATTCTGGTGGTAAATCTGGATCCTGAGGATCAGAGTCAAAATATAGAGCAATCTCATCCTGGGGAATGCTATCTGGATCAGAGGGAAGTTGGTCTTCTGGGGGTATTGGCTCTGGTGAATGTGAGGGAGAGCTAATGGAAATTAGTAGCTAGAGATTTAAATATATAGATAATAAATTATATACCCTGCTATTGGCTCATCTCTATCCTCGGGATATTCTGCATGAAGCAGACGTAAATATTCACGTTGACATTGAGGCAATTGGCTTGTTGAGAGATGTTTCCAGTAGGAGGAGTTGTTCCCAAATACCCTAAGGCATTTGCAACGGTAGGTAGTACTCATAGTGTGAGATTACAAGGCAGAGAGTAAGAGCGGGGAAGATGTGTGAGAGCCTCGAGAGTGAGGCACCTTTTCCTATATGCTTGAGACGCCCAAGTACAAGGATCGCGTGACAGTAATGGTCACTCAAGTCACTCGATCACGCAGTTTACCGGGTTTCGTAGCCGTTCTCGTTCCCTGCATATTCACCACTCACTCTATTCTAGTATTCACTTTATTTTATTTTCACTCATACACACACACTCGTTTACACCATATGCCACCACCTCCAAGGACTGAGAGCTATAATGCTCTCTCACCAGTGTCGAAGCGAGCTCGAATGCGAGCGGAGAGGAAAGTCGAGGAAGCTGCTAAAGATCAGCAGCTGATCGAAGCTGGATCAGGTGCGTCTTTTTATATATCTCACACATTCTTTAATACAGAATGGGACGCTAGGTACGAGACCGTCAAAGACGAAGTTACTAGTGGATCCCAGTGAGTCCTTGTTCCAACCGTGCCCCCACTCACTGATATTTTACCGCCGTAGCTTGGTTGAAAGCCCATGGAACCAAACGTGGCCGCAAGAAGGACTCGGACGAAGATAGCGATGGCAGTGACAAGGGCGACGAGGACACCGATCGGTCCACGCCGAAGAAATCCCGCAAGAAACTGCGTGGATCTCATCCACAGCCACCTCCATCGCAAGACCAGCCGAAGAAGGGTGCAAAGCGTCCTGCACGAAGCATGACACCTGACCGTTCAGAAGACGAGCAATGCCCACCAAAGAAACAGAAGCGTCCCAAGAAGCCACAAACCCAGAGCCAGCTGGAAAGCAACCAAGGCAAGGGGGACAACGAGGCTACGTCGCATGACAAAGTCGGTGCGGCTGCCATGTCCCCAAGTATGTTTTGTTTCTTCTACAAAAATCTATCTACTCTAATCTATTCTCACAGGTTCTCGTCGTAAACCAACGAGACGGTTCGACACCGACTCTGATTCCGAACACCCAAATCCCACTTCCTCTGGTACCAACACCGGCCTTCATGCATCTACCACCACCACCTCACCTGACAAGACCGTACAGGCTACTCCCCATCCCTCACCTCCTACTCAACCACCTCAAAGCACCCACCATCGCGCCTTCTCTCAGGCGATGATTCAATCGCAGCCGAACCCCAAGGTGGAACACGTCTCCGTTCCATCTCGCAGCAAGAGCCTTGAATACAGTAAGTAAACCTTTCTATTGTATGTTTGGTTCTTTACTTACTCTTTATCTAGACGATGGCGATCGTCACGAACGTAACGATCGTGCCGATCACGACGGAAATCAAGGGAAGAAAGGGAAGAAGATCCGCATCCTGCAACGCAAGGTGGAGAGCGAGAGTGAGAGTGGTGAAGAGCGGGATGATGAGGATGAGGACGGGGGGGAGCTTACGAAGTTGTTCCCTGGTGACTCTGAGGATTCCGAGACCGGGGAGGACCAGGTGGAAAATGTACCGATGCGCCAATTGGTAAAGGAGGTGAGTCATGCATCTCTTAAATCAATCTTTGCATACTCCTACTTACATTCTATAGCGAGTCAAGATTCCTCCTCGCAAGAGGAATACTCCATCCCCCCTTCACGACATCGATCGTACCCTGCCAGAGGATTCCAGTGAAGACAATGAGCCAGAACAACATCGACGCAAACAGAAGGGAAAGCAGCGGGCAGCTGAAGACGAAGATGACAACAAGGACGGTGACAATGGCGACAAAGATGAGGACGACGGCGACAAAGACGAGGACAACAGCGACAAAGACAAGGACGACAGCGACAAAGACGAGGACAACAACAACAACATGGGCAAACCGAGAAAGAAACACTCTCAACGTCGTAGTGAGAAGCAATCTGCTTCAAAGCAGGCGAAGCAATCCATATCGAAACCGACAAATCAACCAGCATCGTCGAAGGCCACCAGTTCCACTGCCTCGCATCTGCAGCTCAATCCTGCTGCATCTCAATCCAAGTCTGCTGGTTGTTCCCAGTCGAAATCAAAGAAGTGGATCAGTCGACTTGAGAAACGATGCGCGGAGATATATAACATATTAATATTTTGCTTTATTTCGAGTCCTGACAAGTCCTCCTTAGAGACTTGCTATCGAAAAGGATGCCACGGTCGAGGCTGTCCCTGTCGCTCCACAATGGAAATGGCCTCAAGACACTGACCTTCATCGTGACGGCACCCACCTCAATATCTCGACATCGCCCAACCGCATGAAACCTATCATGATCACTGCCTGCAAGCTCGCCACTCTCGATTGTATACTCCGTAATGCTTACGCCGAGTATCCTCAACGACTTCAATACCTTCGGGACCTCCTTCGGGATGCTGCCAGGGAACACGATGATGATGTGGTCGCTGATCGTGTTGCCAACGATCACGCCTATTTCTCAATCTTCAAGACATTGGTAAGCCTCGGAACTTAGCATCGATATTTTGTATGTTGACTGCGTCCTAGCCAGAACAACGGTTTAGTGTTGTACGCTCTAAGGTCAAACCTCCCCTGCAGGCTTGTGTACCTCGCCTTTACCACTTGAAGACTGGTTGTGATAAGCTTGTCAAGAAGTGGAGGGCCAACAAACGATATATCTATCCCAGTGATTCCCCGGTATGTTGTCTTTGAACTCTCCAACCTGATGATTGATTGTTTTTGTTTAGAGTGAAATCAACACGAAATATCCCTATCAATCCCCCGCTATCATTCAAGGACTCACTGCGGTTTTCTTTACAGGTTCCAAGTCTTTTGTAGCCACCAACCTTAAACATTTTGAGGTGAAGCATGGGCGCAGGGTTGTTTTTGAAGTAACCAGAGCAATGGTTGCTCTCATTGCTACAGGTGTGAGTACATTTTTCTGGTGTCTTTCTCACTTCCAATGATGCTGATTTTTACTAGATTGACTCTGTCCTCTCAGATTGGGAAACAGGTGTACAAAAGGCCACTCACTTTACCTCCACCTTTGCCCATCCTGTCTATCTCTCCCATATCAAAATGCTTGTACAAATTGAGAACAAGAAGCCAGGTTCCTATCATACTATGATGGCCACTCTGTTTGATGAGGCTAGGTATGTCTTTTTTTTTCTTTTCAAGTTCTCAGCTGATGGCATTTGTTTCAGTGATGGTCAGGCCTTTATTGCTAATGTAAATGATGAAGAGGAAGATTTGGAACTCATTGACTGGGATGCAATGCCTGAGGATCCTGTCTCTGAAGATCCTGTCTCTGAATAAGGTGAGCTTTGTTTTACTCTGAGTGATCTCTCACTAACTTGGTTCTTACAAGCATGGTGTTATTTTGATGTCTTATATTTTCTACCTCATTCTTTTATCCCAACTGCTTATCATTCCTTATAATCACTTCTATTTTATAGTAGACTTTCTGTTAATATTCTCACTTAGATATCTAGTTAATCCCATAGAGTAAACTTGTAGTAATGGTTCAATCATCAGTGGTTTTTACCAGTTACTTTGAAATTAGTGGTGGTCTGACTTTTAAGATCTAATAAGTATAATCCAATAGACTTCCAATAACACCTAACTGGCTTCTAATTGCATCTAATTGGCTTCTAATTGTACCTAATTGGCTTCTAGTTGGACCTAATTGGACCTAACTGAAGCTAGTTGAGGTCTAATAGCAAACTAATTTATCTCCTATTGGATCTAACTGAGACCTTATTAGAACCAATTAGAACCAATTAAGTGTCATTATTTTTGCACGTGTCTAATTAGAACCAATTAGAAAAATACTTCTAATTGCACTTAATTAGAGCCAATTGGCTCCAATTAGAAATGGGGGTTTTCCCTGATGTAGGCTCTCTATTTATAAACTTTATTTTCATATATACAATTATATTATGATTTTTGGAGAAACAAAAGTGTATCAAAATTTTGAATTTTGCAAAGTGAATTTTTCTCTAATAAGAAATGTATGAAAATTCAATATTTCTAAAGTCTAAAAAGTGAATACAAAAGTCTGAATTTACATAGGTTTTTATAATTCATCAAATTCTGCTGCAATTTAGCATTTTCTAACAATTTTATAATGCTAAAAACTATATTTTGTAAGAGAATTTTTATAAAATTTTACCTGACTTTTATGAAGTCTAAAATTTGGGCTACGATCCAGTGTGTTCTTCGTGGTCATCCACGCTGGATGAGAATATGAAGATATCATCAAGATAGACATGGACAAACTGGCTGATGAAATCTCGGAACATGAATGTCATCAACCTCTGGAAGGTTGAAGGCGCGTTGCAATCCCCTTGTTGCATGACATGGCTTTCGAATGTCCCGTACACTGTAGCAAATGCTGTTTTGTGTACGTCGTCAGGTTCGACTCGGATTTGTTCATATGCATCGGACAGATCGATCTTGGATCTATACGGTGCCCTAGCCACGTCAGCCCGGATTTCCTCCTGGTCGGGGAACGGAGTGACATCCCGAAGGGTGTTGTCGTTCCTTTTCCTGCAGTCGACCACCGTCCTTAGTTTGCCATTCTTCTTTGGGACGCAGAGCATAGGCGCTGCTTGAGTTACTACTGCGCGGGTCCACCATCCTGCAGTCTCATATCGTTCTATCTTTGCAGATAGAGCCACTTTGACTGCCTCTGGGCACCTCGGAAGGTGGTAATTATAGACCTTATCGGGGTCTATAATTGGTATTCTGTGATTGATTTCCCTGAGTGGAGGCAGTTGAGATGGGGCCCCATTCATGATATCTTGGCCATCGTCAATCCATTTCTGACGAAGTCGAGGGATATCCCTTGGGGTCATTGACTGCAGTTGCTCATCAGCATTCCCTTGGTGGTTCGGACTATTAGTCGCTCTCTCGCTGTCTAGTATCGGTGAGTATGTGGTTTTCACTGGACCGTAGCCCAAATTTTGGGCTTCATAAAAGTAAAGTAAAATTTTATGAAAAGTCTCTTACAAAAGATGATTTTCAGACTCAAAAAATGATCTAAAAATTCTGAATTGCAGCAGAAATTAATAATTCACAAAAACCTGTGCAAATTTAGACTTTTGTATCCACTTGTCAGAGTTTAAAAAAGCTCAATTTTCATATATTTTTTGCTGGGGCAAAATTCAGTATGCAAAATTCAACATTTTGATACACTTTTATTTTGTCAAAAATTATAATATAATTATATATATTAAAATAAAATTTCATGAATAGATAGCCTAAAGAGAAGATATAGACTACTGTTCTTAGTATATCATAGTCTCTGTCAATAAGAGTATTTGATGGAGGTATTTTGGTATACAATACTATACATCTTGCCAATTTAGCAGTTTAAATTTTATATCAGTTTTGGAAAAATAAATGTGTGTCAAAACTTTGAATTTTGTATTTCAAATTTTGCTCTAACAAAAAATGTATCAAAATTGAGCCTTTTTAAACTGTAAAAACTAGATACAAAAGTCAGAATTTGTATAGGTTTTTGTGATTCATCAAATTCTGCTACAATTCTGAATTTTTACATCATTTTTTGAGTCTAAAAAGTATGTTTTGTAAGAGACTTTTTATAAAATTTTACTTTACTTTTATGGAGCCTGAAATTTGGGCTACGGTCCAGTGTTTCTCAATTTTCGCTGATCCTGGTTCTGCAATAATAGTGTCTCCATACAGCCAATCCCTCAGCCTTTGCTGTAAACTTTTTGGAAATCCTAAGGCAGAGTGCCCTAAAGTGTTTTACAAACTTTTAGGCATTCTGCCTTGCCTTTTCGATTTGTGTTATGTAGGGCAGACTGCCTATATGCTTAGTCATCTCTACAGGGCCCAGTGTATTGCCTAATAGGGTATATAGGCCCTATTTGGGCGCTTTTTTTGCGAATTGGCAGGCTCACCTCTGTTTGCTTACAAATCTGGTTCCACAGCCACATATATACTTTCTAAATTGGGTAGGTGGCCCTGGGGTGGGTGGCTGTGGCTACTACTCACCTTCCGCTTACTGTGGGCGCTTATGTCAGCACCCCCTATTGCCTATTTGGGAAAGTGGTTTGGGATAGGGTGGGGGATGGTGCAGGGGTCTATACCAAGCATTGGAACATGTACTAGGGAGTAAAAGAACGGCATTTTTACGCTGAATCCATATCTGAAACCCCCATGTCATTTGGATAAGAACTGGGAGAGTTATGACAGAAATAGTAGGTATAAATCGATAAAAGGGGGGTTGTAATTGAAATAGGGTAGGAAGGAGCGGTCAGAATATTAAGCAGAGCTAGTATGCTCCTCTACTATGTTGGGAAAGGGTGTGTACAAGATCCCAGGTCGATTGAATAAGAACTGCATGTCCTGTATTTGGAATACCCCCCATACTATATCTCGAACTTATTATCATTGATAGTCAAGGGGATAGCTGGTTCCCCACCAATAGCCTAGGGTACCCCCCTAATTTCGCATTTTGGGGGTATTCCAAATACAGGACATGCAGTTCTTATTCAATCGACCTGGGATCTTGTACACACCCTTTCCCAACATAGTAGAGGAGCATACTAGCTCTGCTTAATATTCTGACCGCTCCTTCCTACCCTATTTCAATTACAACCCCCCTTTTATCGATTTATACCTACTATTTCTGTCATAACTCTCCCAGTTCTTATCCAAATGACATGGGGGTTTCAGATATGGATTCAGCGTAAAAATGCCGTTCTTTTACTCCCTAGTACATGTTCCAATGCTTGGTATAGACCCCTGCACCATCCCCCACCCTATCCCAAACCACTTTCCCAAATAGGCAATAGGGGGTGCTGACATAAGCGCCCACAGTAAGCGGAAGGTGAGTAGTAGCCACAGCCACCCACCCCAGGGCCACCTACCCAATTTAGAAAGTATATATGTGGCTGTGGAACCAGATTTGTAAGCAAACAGAGGTGAGCCTGCCAATTCGCAAAAAAAGCGCCCAAATAGGGCCTATATACCCTATTAGGCAATACACTGGGCCCTGTAGAGATGACTAAGCATATAGGCAGTCTGCCCTACATAACACAAATCGAAAAGGCAAGGCAGAATGCCTAAAAGTTTGTAAAACACTTTAGGGCACTCTGCCTTAGGATTTCCAAAAAGTTTACAGCAAAGGCTGAGGGATTGGCTGTATGGAGACACTATTATTGCAGAACCAGGATCAGCGAAAATTGAGAAACACTGGACCGTAGCCCAAATTTCAGGCTCCATAAAAGTAAAGTAAAATTTTATAAAAAGTCTCTTACAAAACATACTTTTTAGACTCAAAAAATGATGTAAAAATTCAGAATTGTAGCAGAATTTGATGAATCACAAAAACCTATACAAATTCTGACTTTTGTATCTAGTTTTTACAGTTTAAAAAGGCTCAATTTTGATACATTTTTTGTTAGAGCAAAATTTGAAATACAAAATTCAAAGTTTTGACACACATTTATTTTTCCAAAACTGATATAAAATTTAAACTGCTAAATTGGCAAGATGTATAGTATTGTATACCAAAATACCTCCATCAAATACTCTTATTGACAGAGACTATGATATACTAAGAACAGTAGTCTATATCTTCTCTTTAGGCTATCTATTCATAAAATATTATTTTAATATATACAATTATATTATAATTTTTGACAAAATAAAAGTATATCAAAATATTGAATTTTGCATACTGAATTTTGCCTCAGCAAAAAATGTATCAAAATTGAGCTTTTTTAAGCTCTGAAAAATAGATACAAAAATTTGAATTTGTATAGGTTTTTGTGATTTATTAATTTCTGCTGCAATTCAGAATTTTTAGATCATTTTTTGAGTCTGAAAATTATCTTTTGTAAGAGACTTTTTTTAAAATTTTACTTTACTTTTATGGAGCCCAAAATTTGGGCTACGATCCAGTGCAGGCTTGTCCAGCGGTACCACTGGTAGTCGGGCAATTCGAGTGAATTCTGGGCTGACACAGTCAATAGAACTCCCGGAATCCAGCAGTGCCAATCCCTTCATACCGTTCACCTCTACATAGATGGTGATGCATCGGAATGCTCGCTGGGGGCGCACCTCCTTTGGTGCCATCGCAGTTCTGTATTCCCAGTCTGGATCCTCTTTTATGGCACGGAGGGTCTCTACCACGTCGTCCAGGTAAACCAGTCTTCTGGTCTGCATGTCCTCTGGGTCGTATTCGTACACCAGTCGTCCAGTCTGCCCACCAGTTTCTAGTGGTATCAGCTGCGGTATTTCTACCTGTGGCGTATCGGGCCTGCTTTCCAGTGTGGGCATGTCAGAGTAGCTCGTCTCTCCATTGGAATTGGAGGATTCTGAGGATTCAGCCCTCACAGCGTTTTCCCGCTCGGTAGCCCTACGGTTTTGGCTGATAATGGTCGACCTTGCTATGTTCAGCATCACATCCTGGGAATTATCCATCTGGATCGCAGTGCAGAAGCGTCTGAGCTCCATGTTCATCTCATCGAGATGATTGGTCCACAGTGTGTTTCGTTGCTGGGTTCGCTGTCCGTTCTCTCTTAACTCAGTGATTTGATTACGCAGGGACATCAATTGGTATTGTTGTCTGTCCGTGATGTTCCTGTAGTGCTCCAGTTGTAGTTCGTACTCGGCTGGGGTGGGGGTCACCATCCTAGGGAGAGGTTCGATACAGTTTGGGTTGAGTCCGATGTTGACACTAATACTTGGTGTCGGCAGCTCGCCCCTCAACCTCATTCCACATAACTGCTCGGTGGGGAAGTCGTCTTCCTCTGTCTCGTCTTCTCCAGGCGGGAGCAATTCCTCAGGGATTGCTCGCATTCCACCCATCCATGCCGCAGTGTCGTCGTCCTCTGGGTAGTCTCCGTACAATTCTTCTGGGTATTCATCGTCGGGATCATATTGTGATCCCTCGGCGTGCTCGACGTCATCCTGGTCCTGCCGTTCAGGTCCCGATAACTCCTCAGGTTCACCGCTATCGGTGATCCTAGGGTTGGGGTCATCTTCCGGTGCCTCGGTAATCCGTCTCACCGCCGGACGCCCCTTACTGGGGTGTTTCGGGCAGTTGGGGTCAGAGGCCCAGTGATCCATAGATCCACAGTTGAAGCATCCCTGTTTGGGTCGGGTCTTACTGTTGTTGGCTGCCGGATTAGTGGGGGCTGGTACTTTTGTGACTGATCAATCGGGTCGGTCAGGTTGTCTTTCGGGGAATCTTGGATGGAAACGAGAAGGAGGCAGTCTTCGGGACCGATCTCTTTCGTTCAGTCCTGATCTGTTGGGTGTTGGCAGGGTGTTCCTATTATTTGTCGATCCGTTGTTCACAGCACTGTTCTGTGAGCTCGGTGTGGATCCACTGGAATTTCCGGTGGTTGCTGTTCTCATCCGCTTGGTTATGATGTCTGCTCTGATTGAATTCTCAATCTGAGCTGCAATTCTCACCAGTTCATTGAGTGAGGTCTGCTCTGCTGATAAGCCCATAACACGGCCCATTGTCGTTGATATTTCGTCCGGTAACGCAGCCCAAAATCTACGCCTGATGGTGTAGGCGTCTGGCGTGATCACCATGCGTGATCCGTACAAGTTCAACTGATTAGCTAGTTGAACTGCGCCTCCATTTCGAGTGTATCTTACTCCCTCAAACCGTTCAGTGGCTGTCAACACCGTAGATTGGTGTACAAATCTGGTATATAATGCTACTAAGGCGCTCTCAAAGTCCCAGGCTAAATCCAATCGGTTGGGATTGTCAATTACAGAATTGTACCACTGCAGTGCGTCGCCCGTAAGCAGTGTTCCCAATACATCGACTCTTTCAGAGTCGAGTTCCGGGCCGCACAGTCGGGCCAGTCTCATCCATTGACAGATCTGGGACATCCAGGAGTCAAATATGTCTATATCATCCTTCCCATCATATGTCCCGGACAGCGTCAATTTGAGCTGCCTCAATGCTGGGAGATCCTGAGACGGTGTACCAAGTTTGTCTCTCACTGCTTGTCGAATCCAATCAGTAGCTGATGCATTCTGGAAATGTCCTTCATCGTACCTGCCAACATAGTTCGGTGGTTGGTAGAAGGTATGTGGAGGGTTGACACCATCGAATGGTGTTGGGGACCGAGCGTTCATCCTTCTTCCAGGGGTATTGGCTTGTCCTGGCGTGTTTTCCCGAATGGGTGCATTTCCACCCCTATGGGGTGGGATGTCCCTCTGGTTCTCATCTTCGTCTTCGGGGTCCGACGTGTTACTTTCGCTATCGTCGTGTCCATTGGGGGGGCCTCCGCCTGGTGGTCCGCCTCCTGGTGGATCACCTCCTGCTGGACCATTGCCGGCAGGCGGTACCCTATTAGGAGGTGCTGGAGGGCCGCCATCGTCTGGTGGTCCTCTCTCGGGAACCGCTCCAGCAGCTGCTCGTGGTGGATGATGGGCTCCACCATTAGGTGGGGCCATGAGAGCTCGGCGAGTATTCATGGCTAGTTGTTCCGCAAATTGAGCTCGCGTTTCTTCCGTCCAAATTCCTGGCAATTGTCCTCCATCGGGGTTAATTCCGGCATTCCTCAAGCGGGTGTTGCTGTCTGGTCCGTGCAATGCTCGGGGGCCCATGACGGGTTCACCTTCTTGGTGATCTGTCTGTCTCACTGGATCGTAGCCCAAATTTTAGACTTCATAAAAGTCAGGTAAAATTTTATAAAAATTCTCTTACAAAATATAGTTTTTAGCATTATAAAATTGTTAGAAAATGCTAAATTGCAGCAGAATTTGATGAATTATAAAAACCTATGTAAATTCAGACTTTTGTATTCACTTTTTAGACTTTAGAAATATTGAATTTTTATACATTTCTTATTAGAGAAAAATTCACTTTGCAAAATTCAAAATTTTGATACACTTTTGTTTCTCCAAAAATCATAATATAATTGTATATATAAAAATAAAGTTTATAAATAGAGAGCCTAATAAGAAGATATAGACTACTATTGTTGGTAAATCATAGTCTCTGTCAATTATACTATCTGATAGAGATATTTAAGTATGCAATATCACTGACCTTTCCAAATTAGCAGTTTAAATTTTATATTACTTTTGGAGAATCAAAAGTGTATCAAAATTTTGAATTTTGCAAAGTGAATTTTTCTCTAATAAAAAATATATGAAAATTCAATATTTTTAAAGTCTACAAATTGAATACAAAAGTCTGAATTTACATAGGCTTTTATGATTCATTGAAATTTAGCATTTTCTAACAATTTTATAATGCTAAAAAGTATATTTTGTAAGAGAATTTTTATAAAACTTTACCTGACTTTTATGGAGCCTAAAATTTGGGCTATGATCCAGTGTCTGTTTCTTGGTACCTGGTCAGTTTCGACTCCACGATGATTAGGCGGTGGTCCTTCAAGGTTGTTGACTACATCATTGATAGCATTGATGATGGTGATAAAAGCTGCCTGTTGTCCTCAGGATATCTGATCAAGATGTCCACCTAGTATCTGATAGATGCATCGTCACTCAGCTCTGTTCAAGTTACGCCCAGTCGGTTGTGTTTGGATGATCGGGGCTATTACTTGAGCCAGGTACTCTGCAGATTCAGTAGTGTGGGATCCGGCACTTTCAGACCTGGTGACCAGTGGAGGGGAGATGCCTCTGTGATGGTCCACCGCGGTCCTAGTACCGTTGGATCCGACGCTTTCTGCCTCGGTAAGGGCTCGCAACTGGGGACGATTTCTATATCACTCCACAGTGGATCTGGTGCCGACTCCCCCTATTTCCTCGAAATCCACAAGTTCAAGGTGGGACATATCACCGGGCTCTGCTCGTGTGGTGATATTCCCGGCGTCTTCGTCACCTGTTAGGGTGACTTGTGCTTGGGGGGGGGGTGTCGGCATACAGGTTATCCACGTCACTAATCGTGACTGGAAGTTCTTCTTCAATGATTGCTGTGGGCCTCGCCGTAGAGGGTTCACCCTCGATTGGAGTGACCTCCTCTCGTTCTTTTCCTTTCGTCGAGGCCGTCTTCTTCTTCTTCTTGGTAGTAGAAGTAGTAATACGAGTTGCCATTGTCAATTTATCTGAATTGACCGTGACGTAAAAAAGTGTAAGAGATCGCTTCCTTATCACACGGTTCACACCTAGACACTACGTCAAGAACGGTGTATAGATAAAGTGATACAGTGTAAGAAAGCTATCGTTCGTAAGTGCGGTGGCTTACCTTATAAGGTAAGCCACCGAGCGTCAAATATAAACTATACAGTTCAATAAAGTCCATCACCAAATAAGGCAAGGGCTTCCGGCCCCTTGCACCAGGCGATGTGTAAATGGTTTATGTCCCCTTCAAGTACGGTTGAGTACATAATGCGAGGTATCCCCTCCGCTAGACCACAAACGGAGATCATGTCAGATGAAAGGGTCGCCAGCTGATTGCTATCTATGGGATGGAATGCAAGCGCGTTAATTGATTCTGACATCATGCAGACTCGGATTTCCACTTGACTGGTCTCCACATCCCAGATACAGATGTCCTGGTAGAAGGATCCCGCAACCCTGCTGCAATCGGAGGATACAGTGATTTGATCCAGTCTCCGATACGGATCCAGAGGATATGGCTTCGCTAACTGAGTACTGGATTGGCCCGGGGTAAACCCGTCGTCACCAAATAGCTTCCACTAAACCCAGAGTGAACCAGAGGAACAATCAGACAGGAGGAGCACTCTATCTGGGCTGCAAGCAAGGTAATGCTTACATGACATCGTACTAGACAATATTCTGGGAAAGATATCATGATTGTGGACTAATGCAGCGATGGTACCAGTTGGGGAATCAGAATTGATGTGTATCTCCGTGAATGGGGGAGAGTGGGCCAATACATATATGTGGAGCACGTTTCCGGCAATAGCACCACTGTATTCTTTTATGAACATTCGTACAGTGTTCCACAGGGCTACGAGCTTGTGATCTTCACCCTATGAGTCATGAGTATTATTCCAAATCTATGTCTGCAGCTAGACACTTACTATAGCGAATGTGTAAGCAACATTCTGAGCAGCCCATACCGCCCCAAAACCCATGATGTCCCTATTATCTAAACCGACTAATTCCAGCCAGAATAGGAGCTTTTCTTTCGAGAACAAGCGCAGCGCCAATCCTACATCCTCCCGCCAAGTCCGAATCTCCTTCAAGTGATGCCACCAGTACATTGAAGCATATCTCAACTCCGGAGATATATGCTTCTCAATGCGATCCTTGTGATCGGGACAGTCGTGGTTAAATTCTCCCGATGTCTCGAAATTGCATATGTTGAAATGAAGCTGCTCGGACATGATATCAAAACAGCGCAACACAAGAAAACGGTCTGCGTCACACTGAGCCAGTGACCATGGCTGACCTCCACTGCGGGTTACATCAGTGAGATAGTCGCCAAATGATGCATGAAGTGGGCGAATAGGCCATCCAGGACTGTTATCGAAAAGGCAGTGAAAGTCTTCAAATATACTGCAGCATGAGTGGCCACCTGAAGATCCCAAGATTTGATCAATATCAATGTCAGAGAGTGGTGTCTGGGACAATAGAACAATCCTTGTTGCGACTCGAAATCGTTCGCCTAGTCCAGAATGCCAGTCGTTCCTGGCGGTCAATACTGTGGCGTATAACTGATCTAGACCTTTTGCATGATCCTTATTACTCGACAAGAGCACAGTTTTCAATGTCTCAGCTGGATCATTGGTCCCCAGTAGAAACTTTGATAATGTGGATGCCCAGATAAAGAGTCCCTCCGACATTCACGCAGCCTTGTCTATATCGTGATCTTTTGGCCAGTCGCCGGGCACGCGTTTCTCCTGTCGTATGTGGGATAGTTCAGATGTCAAGTAGAGACCAATTTCTGGGACTGCATTTTTCAAATCAGTCAGGGAGATTGATTTGATATTCAAATGATTTGAATACACATTTTTGATATCCAACTCGGGTCGACTCATGATGAGGAACCGAAAGTTGTTGGGAAGTTGTGTGAACTCGTTGGCGATGAGGGTAAGCAGCGATCGTCTTGAGTTAACGTCTCCATATTCGTCCAAGGCATCAAGTACAATGACAATGGGACCAAGAAGAGATTGGGCTGCAGTAGTGAGTGGACGACGGAGGAGATGGGCAAATTGCTTCTCGAGGGAGCTGTCAACAATGCTTCGATCCTCGTTGATAGCGGCACATATCTGCGACTGTAGAACTGGGTCTGCAATACTAAGCTGTGCAGCTATTGTTCGGATGACTGCATCACGATCAGTTTTATTTCTTTCAAAAAACAAAAATGCTCCCCAATGATATAACTCGTGTAGCCACGCCGCGACAGTGTTTGCGATAGTACTCTTCCCTGACCCAGCGAGCCCATGCAGCTACAATATGTTCTGTTCGTTGTCATCGACATTCTCTATCCAATCCATAATCCCTTGCAGGATGCCTTCACGAGTACCATGGAGACACAGGGGCCGATGTGCGGCATTCATGTCGAACAGTTTAAGAACACTGATGATACTAAATTCACCTGCATTACAGGAGGCGTTAGTTGGATTAAATATAACAGAACAAAATGACGTACGTAGTTCCTCTACAACCCCAAGGACCTTGGAACTGACCAACCCCATGTGCAACTGGACCTTTTCCATCAAACTCTCTCGAATTTTGATGAACTGAGTAGTGAATTCGGCGATCTTTGTGCTCGGATCCGTCAGCAGTCCCTTCATCGCCCTCTCTGTTGATCCATCAGTCTCATTAAAGCACTAGTCAACAGAAGACATACTCGCAAAGCTAGGCTGAAGGTACGTGCATATAAAGGTTGCACATTCTGCCACTTGTGTCAGTAGGTCCTCAATGATCGGCCGGAGAGGGATTGCATCCTCCTTGATCTTCTCTGCGTCCTCAATGAAGCCAAATGTAGTCTCCATTGTGGCGACGAGATCAATGATCTTCTTGTCCGCGATGTACTGCTTCTCAGCCACCTGATGAATTGCCATAAGCAATGATCCTTAAATATGGGGATAGGACATACCTTGTATAGTGACGAGCAGACCTGCCATGCCAGATCCACCCAGGGATGCAACTACGTCAAGTGAAGTCAGCGGACTCATAGTCATGACGGAGTGGTAGAATACCTGTGCCAATTTGTTACTCGTACTGACAATCCCACTCAACTTGCTCAACCTATCGCGAAGCTGCCCGACTTTCCCAAACAGGCTGTCGGGGCCAAGTTGTTCCGTTACAACAGTATTGGCTTCCGCAAACAAATGTTGCACCGCGTCTTTGTATAACTGTTGCGTCTCTATGCTCGGTTCTTGCATCCCCTCAGGTAGATCCGCCGTATCGTCTGCTACATCTTGTATTGCATTGTCGGGTGATTCCTGCGTGTCTTCATACGGAATTTCGCCTCCATCCTCACTTGAACGTTGTTCCTCATCCTGAGAGCCTCGATAGCTGGCACTAACCACAATTGTACCGATGAGACCTGCTCCTTTGATATCGTAAAGTTTCAAATCCTCTGGAACGACGTAAAATGGTAGAGTGAATAGAACAATCTTAATCTAGATAGAACGAGATATACTTTGGATAGGAGATGTTCCAGACGATGGGAGTAAATCCAATACTATGCACTCCGCCTCGCCGATAATGCGATCGCATCCGATAGTAGGGGCATGTTTGAGATAAAACCGTACAATCTGGTTATCCTTGGTTCCATCCCTTCAAATGCCATCAATTCCGGCTACACAACATGGATAGAATAAGACATACAATACGAATTCCTCTTCCCACTGGGCATTAAAATCACGGATTCCCTTTGTCTTGGGATGGTGTATAGAGTTGCTTGTCTTGATTTCGATTTCGACATAGAGCTTTGGGGGCTTATGGATAAACCGCTTTTCTAGCTGTACATTGGACACTCGATGGACTACAATAAATATTCGTGAGTATATGAATTATTTTAGCTTGTGTATTGAACGTACTATGTAGAGTGAGTTTAGGGGGCATTGTCGTAAACAATGTTTACTATGAAAGTGCTAGTCAGATTGAAAGCAAGAGTGAGGACCAATAATCGAGATGTGATAAGAAGTAGATGAGACGGAAGGCAAAGGATGCTCAGGTGGAAACCATGTACAAGAGCGCTTCGCTGTGAGAAGTAGCCACTGCCTTATCAACATTGGGGCAGGGTAAGAATGCCCTCAGGAAGCACGCCGACATATCCCCATGCAGTACATTCCACTGTAGCGGGACGCTCAAGCCAATGACTGAATGAATAACCGGCGATTCAACACGACAAAATCTAGCATGTAATTTTGGCAAATCAAAGGAGGTGTATTCAGTACCTTAAAGATTATTGCGTAAATATATGAGAATACACTCATATTCAAAATGTTGTACCAACTTCTTCTCATACATACCATTACCTTGGCCGAAGACGGACGTGGTGCTCATTCAGCACAAATAACCATTCTTGACATCAAATCCGTTCAGTTATTTAAATGGCCAGAACAGCCGAACACCAAAGAACGAACCTGAAGGTGTGACATGTCGTAAGTAACTTGTGAGCATATACACACACTTCCAAGACTGTTGTAGGTACTTACCACTGACCAGAAAGTTGACTGAACCACATCATTGTTCGTGGGGTTTGGCGATCAAGCTCAAGCTGCATTATGAATTCCCCGTTTCCGATTAGATTTGCGAGGAATGAACATTTCAACAGCCTATGGCGAGAGACAGTAAACGCAATGTCCGAGGGATGCACATGGCCGTCTATGAGTCTAGCATACAAGACATCAGAAGAGAGAGCGGGGAGGGCCACGAAAAACAATCTCGTGGGATCATATCGCCTCGGACAATGCCATATCCTTCAACTGTGTCTCTGGTATCCGCTAGAATAGAGGTGGTGCCCTGAAACGAATGGTATGAGGTAAAGATTGTCGATTTGTAGTAGCGTTTGAAACAATGAAGAGTCTTGATAGAATAACGTGGTGGAGGACCGGATGTACCTAGAATCACTATACGCAGAGCTCGGACTCTTAGTCCCTCATTTCTCTTCGACATTTTAGCGACCCTACTAACATATACAAAGATTCTGATTCTGTTGAAGCCAGAGTTCAAATCATCGACAAGGCAAGGAAATTGATTCAATAGTAGTCGGGATGATGATGGTACCAGAGAGGCGATATCGGGGTTGTTTCGGAGATTTGTGGGTATTCGACTTTCGTAGATGCATTTGTTTAGTGATGCATGGCACCCATTAGAGACCAGACGGGCAGGTTGGACAGGCATGTATCAAAGAGCATACACCGAGCAACGGCTAGATAGAGCAGATGAAGATGTCGTGATCGGGAAGACTGTCTAACGAAGGGATTTCTCAGACCGCGATAGGTCCTAGAGCCATATTGGAAAGCGGGTAATCTGCTGCAAGCTATCAAAAGTGCGCACGCCACTGTGGGTTCTGGGCAGTAGTCGGGTAGTAGGTAGGCGAAGTTGAAGCAGTCAACCTGAGACTCCAGCGACCGACAAGATCCAGCTACATTTACGTTCTGTCTTTTCTGATAATTGCATTTTGGATAACACACACATGCGATGAACATCGATTGATAGGTGGACGAACATCATATGTAAGAAAGTCAGCTGATCGTCCATTGACTTGGCGAACGAGACATTGAACGAGAGCATATAATCACTCACCATCCCACTACACCACGTCATTTAGACCACCATCTGAGACTTCCGTCTTTCGAACTAAGAAACCTATCCCTAGTGTGAGATATACAAGATGCGGAGATGTTTGCGAGATGTATAGGAAGGACCAGTGCATGACCAGGAAAAAGGAGAAGACATAAGGAATTGCCTAAGAGAGAGGCGGGATAAGACAGCTATAGGGTGCAAGGATTACATCGGCGATTACTAGAGAGACACCAAGTCGTTTCGTGCAGGAAAGAGATCAGAAATGAAGATAAAGTGAGAGCCCAGAGAGCGCCGACTTCCAGGCAGTGTCGTAGTACTGGCTGAGGCCCATTATATGAAGACACTTCGAGGGAGAGGGTTTTGTGCCCAACAATTTGCTGGTAACAGCCAGGTCGAAAAGTCGACTTGTTGTTTGGAGTGCCATTGCAGCTTCAAACCCCGACCGGCAACATCCGTGTTCCGAAATCTGAGTGTTGAGTTTGTCCAAGAACTATTGTTCCGATACGATGCTGCTTCATCACACTAGTGGCTAACACCTACCAACTTTTGACCCCTTACCAACTGCCAGTCTTACTCTATACTTACTGCTTACACTGTCCGCGCCGTACAAAGGCACGCATCTCTCTCCAGTAAACAAGTTTTTCTCGTCAATCGACGTAGACTTGTCTACGTTTTACTATATATACAACCCTCTAGTTTCGTCACCAACCATAACTAAATCACAGATCTAGGATATTCCTCTTGCTGCTCATGCAGAAGTCTTTCTTGTCAGTCGCTCTTGGGGACTGATTTTGGACCATCTCCGGATGCATCAGGTCAATAACGATATGTCCTACATAAAAAAGGGTCTCTTCTGCACTTATGATATTCTCCTGCATTCATGACAGAAGCGTTACAGGTCGCTGGTAACCCTCATTGCCTAAACCTCTAACCCTGAACCTAATTTTTGCGCAAACATGACACTTTCAAATCGGAAAGGGTTATAAAGCTACCTAAAGTACGTGTATTAGATGTCCCACCACGGCCAGAGTACCTCCGACACTTAAAATCCAGCCGCAGGAAATGATGACACATGATTCAGTGATGGTGTCCTTACCCTGTCCCTTTTCATGTATGCTCGTGAACCTGTCTTCCAATCTTCGTTAATCATTGCCAACACCTTTCACGCGCCATCTGCCTTCGCCATTTGCACTCTGATGGATTTGGAATCGAATATGCTCACACCTTCTCCAGACTGTCAGTACCACGCATTCTTCACCTTATTCTACTAATTCCAATACTGGTCGTCTAGCCAGCTTTGTATATCCAGCCTAACGAGAATATATTCTGCGAATTGAGGCTATCAAACCTCGGACGCTCAATATAACGAGTGTCCCCGCCTTACACTTTTGTTTTCAGTCTTCTGCCTCAAAACTGACTCTAAAAGAAACATATTCGCTAGATCTGATGGTGCCCTTCAGGTTAATATGCTATATGGACTCAGGGTCTAGCTTTCGGGGACAGCAGGCTTCCAGAAGAGCTCGAGGATGTCGTTACTTATTTTCGGAACCGCCACTCCCTCTTAACATGAAGTAGGCTGGCTGCCCTACACCTTGCTCTGCTTCTCTTCAGTGGACACAAGTCATTCTGTGATAAACTCACCTAAACGTTCTGACTGCGGGAAACCTGGCCTCGGAAAAGACACTGTGTCTTGACAATCTCTAATTATCTCGCCTTGAACTCTATGTCCTTTCCAATATCCATTGACGTATTATGAACGATTAGCTGGGAAGCAAGAATCCCCCAGGTACAAAATGAAGTAATCCAATCACCTCTTCTATAGCTTCCTTCGCATGCAACGGCATGTTCTAGGTGTGTTAGCAATGGCCGTGAACTATAATCAGTTTGCCAGGCTCCCGTACTACCTGCCTTAAGCTAACCATGTTGGAACAGGTATTCTGATCTCGTTCTAATTGCTACAGGACCAGTCCTCAAATGGAACGGCAACTTCTACACCGCGCATGCAGCGGGTTTGTCCGTTGTGAGCCCGTGACTGCTAATGCCCATAATACTAGACACAACTTTATTTCGATGGCGAAGCTATGCCTTGTTCACGTGAAATCTGGAAGCATTTTTGGTCGATGGCGATGTTTTTCGTCTATGACTTACGCTGTGAACGTTGTCCTGGGGCACATTCAAAACAGATCCTCCTGGTTTAATTTGGCTCTATCACCCCGAACTTCGTCCCCGTGCAGGAAAAAGCGAGTAGTCCGTCGATCACAAATGGGCATACATTCAAACTCAACGACCAGCTCGGAAATAAGCTCAGGGGACTCCCCAGAGTTTCATAATTGCTGTGAGTTTTGCTTCACAAGCTGGTGGTGTTGCCTACATGTGTATCCAATGTATCATGGTGCTCGAAACTCTGGATGTTTACGCGCTATTAACCATGTATGAAACGCATGTGACAAGACAAACTCGCTTTTATACCTGCAGGAACTTACTCCTTACTGCAGCTCTGCACCTAAACCGAACTTAGACTATTCATATCCTTTTGTAAAGATGTCCATCTTCAGTCGCAACCCCCCAGGACAGGTCAAGAAAATGGATGTCATGGAACAGGATGCGATGACGTTCCATCTGGTACATCTGGCATTATCTTCACGCAATGTCGTCCTTCTTCTGATCATCTTTTTAGAGACCAAAACCAAAGAAGTACTCGGAGGTCGTACAGTGTGTGTTAGCTGAACCAGACCATACGGGATGGGGAAAGATATTGGACTGTATCCGCAAGTATGATGAAGATCGGATGGCCGACGTTAAGGAAGACATTGATGCACTCCTGACCTTGGTGAGTGGAATTTCAATATCATGTTGTGTACCTTCGCATGAATGATCTGGGTTTTGTTTATTAGGCCGGTCTATTTTCTGCGGTCATGACAACATTTGTTATTGACGCTTATACACGATTGATGCGCGACCAAGACACTGCAAATTTGACAAACGGGCTGTCTAACTCGATCCTTCCATCTAATATTCCATCCCAGAGTCCTACCACGTCTTCTCCCGCTACCACTCGAATCAATGTCCTATGGTCATGCAGTCTCATTCTCAGCCTCGTAACGGCTTCTCTTGGAGTTTACACAAAGCAATGCATCCATTCGTATATGTCCCTCGAACATCGGTCCCCCCTGGTTCAGCTTCGTGTCCGCTTCTTTTGCGACGACGGATTGGCGACTTTTAAAGTATGGGAGATGGCTGCACTTCTCCCTGTATTGATGCAAATATCCATCCTCCTATTTCTCATTGGATTCGCGGAATTCATCATTGGGCTGAGCCCAATAGCAGGATGGGCCAGAACTGGGATCATGATTGCATGAATTGTTTTCATTGTCGGCACATCCGTGACCCCGATTGTCTCGTCCCAATGGCCATACAAGTCAACCCTGACTGAGCCGCTGTTTCGTCCACTTCGCTGGCTCTTGTGGGGACAGAACAAGTGGAAGGCTACACAGCCGCGGATCAATTGGTGGGACCTCGAGAAGGAGATTAAGGCCCCAGATACAGACACACCGAAGAATGATGCCCAATCTGATATCGAAAAACTTCCAAATCGCACCGTAATAAAGATCAAGAAAATCAAGGCGAAGCAGGCGAGGCGCACATGCATGTTTTGTGTGAAAGTTGGCATGTTTAGAGAAATGTGGAACCATGGCATGGCGCATCTTGAAGAGAACACTATCCGAACATCATCGAGCTCAGATATTGCTATCCTTGCACGAGCCCAAAGCCGTTTGCTTGACCAAGAGTTAGCGGAGGATATCCGCCGCTGTGCCAAATCCATCAGTCTACCTGAAGCCAATGACTACATGATGGCCCGATTACACCTATCGCCCTTCAGCAAAGAGGTTAGAACCAAACAAACCTGGCAAAGATCGAAGTTGGCCAATTCAAGCACCCCCACATGGTGGGCATGGTTCCCAAAGCGAGCAGATCACCACCTGTATGAAATGTTGTCATACATGTTCGACACGACTCTCAACAAAAGTGGCTTCGAAGGGAAGGGCACAATGGAGTTTTGGGTGACCTATGAAAGTTTCACATATGTCCTCTTCTTCTCCTGCCATTCCGAAATGAACTCCTCTTCCGCAATCTGGCGTGTACAGTCAAACGAAGTGGATTATTTCTCCTGGCTTTCGGAGAGCTTTCCCCATACCGCCATTTGCCTAATAACCAACCCTGAGCCACATACTGGTGTTTGTGCGTTCCTCTCCTTCTATAGTGCAGTGACTGCGCTTCTCCCTAAACTCCTCGGTGTTCACGAGAAGCTGCTTGTAGAGATAGAGGACTTCCATGAGAAACGGAAGAAGATTCTCCAGCAGCGTCCAGATCAGAAGTGCAAAGAAAAAGAAGAAAAGTCAATCCATGATCAAGGTGTGCAAAGTTGCTGTAGGTGCAATTGCAAGGATGGGGACGCAAAACCCGAAGATTTAGATATTGATAAGAGCTTACTATATATCAATGCGCGTTCGCAGTGTGAGTATTGAATTTATTTCCAGTCACAGCATGTCAATTCTCACAGTTTTGCAGATATCATAAATCTCCGTCAGGCTCATAATATCATTTTGGAGGCGATTGAAGATATAGAGACTACTGGTACAAGTAACTCCAGCACTTGCACCGCCAAAGACATCAACGACCCTATGCCCATTGACCTAACGAAGGAATGCTTTGACAGATACGGGTGGAGCAAATGCATCCTTGGAACTTACTATACCTTCCTGGTGCTAGTTTTACTTGCACCCAAGGAAACTATAAGAAAAGAGGGAGTCCAACTGCAAGAACACATGGCGAAGTTAGGAAATGAAATCGTCGATATGCCTGAGGTGGTATGGGAGCAAGGAGAGTCCAAAGCATTCATCGAGCCAATTTTCCACGCTTTTTTGAAGATCAATGACCATGGTGATGGTCCTTTCAAGATAGTGAAAGAGAACCAACTACACCAGATGAAGTGCACGTTTCCAGAGTTGGTGAGCATCCATTATTATTACGATCACCCAGAATGTAAAAAACGATCGTAATGGGGACCGTCGTGTATTTTATCCGTCTTGTCATGGAGCCCAGATGTGTTTGTCTCAGTTTCAACTTCAGAGCTTGCCGTCCAAGAAAGCACTCTCTGAGTTGCGCATCAAAGACTCTGCGATATCAATTTTGTGAATAGGTAAATTGCTAAGCAAAATAAATTGAATGTACTGCTCGAAGTCAATTCAAGGCCCATTGTTGCAGACGATGTCCCGTGTGTCTGCGTCAGTTGGTTTGAAAGCAGCCATTGCAGGTGCGGAGAGTATGAGAGTGTCTCATTGTGAGAGTCAGTCACCGCCTCATCGATATCGGAAGCAGTGTAAGAGTGTCATCAACGTCCACCGTCCAGGAAGGCACTCCGCGGCCGCCCAGAACCTGAGGAGCGATACTCATACTAATATCTGTCCAAGAATATTACATTGTAGAGGGACGATTGAACCACAGATCAGTAGCAAGGAAGTTGGGAGAGTGTGTAGGGATATCGACAACCTAGAGGAATGGGTTAGATGAATGTATATGCTCAGGTTTAGCACTCAATGAACGGACATTGATAAGGAAAGAGAGAATCATGAGATAGCAAATAAAAGGGCTCGACGGACTTCATAGAACTTGGCCTCGTGTTGCGTAGATCTCCGTCCTTCGACAAATTCCCAAGTATAGTGAGTAGCGAGATGATCAAGCTAAAGTGTTTGTAAGGTTACCCAACGGCTCAAAGTCACTAGCGGTGTGAATGAGATGCTGACATACGATATATTCTTGCATACGGTTTCGATTAGATCCTGCCTCTATAGTAGGATATTGGGAGCGACGAGTGACCAGTGATGTTCATGTAGAGATATCCTGATTGTATGAAGTCCCCACACTAGCTGTACATGGGTATAAAGACAAAGGATATCTGCGCATGCACAGCAGGAAGTGTGTTTATCAAACACTACAGTTGCATCCAAGCATCTAGTCACTGCCATAAAGGAGACACGCATATGCACCCGTCGACGTACCTCTGAGTGGCCGAGGACCTCAGTACAACGAAGCATATTCAATTGTTATGGCACTGTGAAGCCGACAAGAGCAGACATATATACAGGTAAGGACCAAAAGATGTAAGGTCCACAACGAGGGTAGGAGCCGCTCAAGCAATTGCAGCCAAGTGGAAGGGTTTGCCTTATATAGAATCAGATGTCCATTTATGGTAAGCATAATATGTCTTCGGTCGGACAACAGAATGTTTTGTCATTGGTCCTGGACTATCAGAGATAAGCAAGCCCCGTTGGTGCTTTATGCGTGCGTGTATGAGATAAGAATATGTCACAAAGGAAGAGAAGGGGCAAAGGCATGGAGTAGAAAGCGGGTTCATGCAAAGCATATTCCTACCACCGAACGTAGGTAAGGAAGGAGAGGAGCGGGTAGTCAAAATGGAATATGCAGTCTACATGTTGGGCTTGGGCGAGACAAGCCTAAGAGGGCGATAGAAAACTCATTCTAATACCTAGGAGCAAAGGATCATCTATTATACAAAAGAGAGTGGTCTCCGAGATCCCCGAGACAAAGAGGCCCTCTGATTGGCTGATACTTATTACCTCTCCCACGCTCGACCTAACCCTATGTACGTACGTTCCTATGTTCCGAGCCTGCTTACTACCACATCGTCCTCTGCTTTCTTGACTCAACGATGTCCTTTATATATCTCTTGAATCCTGAATATGAACTTGGACCAATCAATCTGACTCTCTGGGATCTTGACCTTTTTACAGTCGTGATATTGTTGTAACCCACGGCGCCATTAACTGCCCGCCTAATTGGGCTTTTCGTGGTTGACCACCGAAGGGTGCAGTACAGTGTATCCCTACAAGAGGCAAGAATACCCTATTTTCTCTATGCCATCCCAAGTTCCAATAACAGTCATATCTGTCTTTAGATATCACCAATACCTCCTCACTGAAGCTGCTGCCAATGTTCTGTCTCACTGAGAAGAGGAATTGTACCCCGGGAGTCATGTTTGAGGCAGACATTTAGCTTTCCTCATGTGAAAGGGTACAAATATGGGGGTCAATGACCTCTATTACTCAAACAGTCCCTCCGCCGATTTCAAAGCCTTCTACAATATTTGTTATTGATACTTGATTGATGCTTGAGACAACAGCCTAGAATAGACTCTAAGCTACTAGCCCGCAACAAACATCTATGAGAAAACTTAGAGGTAAGGTAATATAACTACTTCTCTTTTACCTGTCTGTTACTTGGGGTTGGCTCATGTCTTCCATGTGGACGCCTCCATATCCTCTGCACCCTGTCTCAAAGATACTCCTCTATCTGTTTCCCCCTTCAGTCCACTCTCAGCTTGATTAGCTTACATTCATGTTCATATTTTGATTGTATATACATAATATATATATCTTAAATCACAATAATGAGAACCACTGACATTGGGTAAAACACCAGATACCTCACCCTAAGTGACAGAGCTGCCGGTCCCAAACTGGCAGCGGAGGAGCGTCTTCAGATGGAAGTACTATGCATGGTAACTTCAAGTGTGTTTCATTTTGAATTCGAACATTTTACCTTATCATCTCTACATCCCCTGTAAATTGGGATCGCAAGTGCTGGTGAGTGATACTAAGCTCGTTAATCTATATGAGTTCAATGTTTGCAGCGGACAAGTACAATAATATGTAACTAATTACACAGTTATCGTGCAGCCGCACGGGTTCCTGCTAGTATGATCATATGAAGAAACAAGTCCTCAATGGGTACCGAGGTATGAGCAATAAAGCTAACACTTTTGGGATGTAATCGTGTCACTGGAACTCATGAGCGAGAGTTAGACGATTTGATAGTGACACGGAGAGATGGGCTTTCGCCTCCAACATACGGAAAATTTGACAGAGAAGAATAGATGGGCTGCTACTCGTTATGAGAGACAACCATGTTTATTCTGAACAATGACACCCGTAGCACAGACATGAGAGCACGGAAGATGCGAAAAGATGTCGTGTGATGGATGAGATGGGTTGCACTAAGAAAAAGTGCTCAACTGACTCGTGGAGATAGCTTGGGGTGGAATGTATACGCAATGAGTCGCATTGCACGCGCAAACGAGTATATCGATACTAAACCAAACATTGATATATAATGCAGAGGTTAGCAGGTAGCGAATGGAAGGATAGAGTATTGAATATCCGTACCCAAGAGAAAATGGACTCGAGTGACATGAATATACCTTGACTTTGCTATTTATTCTGTATATTCAACGCCGTACAGAGACCCGAGAGGATAGATTGGTCCTTCAGTCCCGAGGCCAGTATCTGAAGCAAAGAGTTGAGGCGGCGGTGAAGGAAACAGCTCACCCATTGGGAGCGATAGATAGATGGCGTAAAAAAGGTTACTCGATGTGGTGGTTTGGTGTAGTCAGAACGGTGTTTGGCATTGAAGCAGAACAGGGATATGGCCGAGAAGAGCAAGTCTCAAAACGTATGAGTGTGAGGTGTCCATCATGTGTATGGCATGGTTGCAGATTGGGCAACTTCTCCCTGGTAGCCAAAGGACTGAATGATACCATACGACATGATATCAGTAGAGGATAGCGAGTGTACAAAATGAGAAGAGTGGACATACCTTGATGTACCCCATAGACTCCTCATAGAGCAATTGGACACAGATCTGACATCCTGCTCTCAGAACATCTACGATAGTTCCTGTGTTGCTATTGATCAAGACAAGATAGGACGAGGCAAGGGGGATTCTGGATGATGGCCAGGTAGAGTTTGGACAAGGCCACTGGATAATAGCATATGAATAGGCAATAATGGAATTCCGAGGGTTTGAGCAGTGTCCAAGTCTAGAGTATACACACCGGAGGGTACACGATGAGGATAGAGGTAGCGACGTTAAAGGGATAATGATCGGAGCACGTACATCGATTGCATGATTTCAAGCCAGCGGAAGTGATACATTCAAGGATAGAGGAAGCAGGGGCAGGTGCTGATATATCATAGTGAGTTATTCTGGGCAGGGAAAGCAGATACTGAATGGAGGGCAAGAAACCAAGTGTTAGCAAGTGTGTACAAGATACAGGGAGAACAGTCATTGTTAGCATGATTGGAGGGGGCTGGTGGATGACCGAGATCTTCAAAGATATGTATACGACAGTGACAAAGTATTTGAATGCAACGATAGGTGTGCAAGTGGACGACTAGGAGGAAAATGAAGCGATTCAAACTCCGTCTGGCATTGCCCGGGTTCACTTCTTTGATAGTTGTGATTCTTCACAACGGAAACAGCCACCCGGACCTCACCAGTTAGTAAGCTTATTAGCTTGACATACAAGGGGGCGCTTGGCAAGCTAACTAGCTACCTACCTTCGTAAAGTCTGGTCGTATTAGATAGTTGTCTCTGGTCCCAGATAGTATAGCTTTATATGGTATTGCGAAACAGACTGTCTTTGCAGAGTTATCATAGAGAGATAAGAGGTAGTGTGACATGTTATGTCAGCAATGACATACCATATCTGTATGTTGCTCTTTTGCCGCTTGGGCCGAGGCTCTGATGCATCATCATCATTGTTGCTAAGGACTTGGATGTTCAATAGACATTATCCCTCGGCGCTTTCGATGTCCGATGCCTTCCGTCGTCCTTGCCGAGGCGTAGTGGTACCTTGGCATTGAATACACTCGTCCCCACAGCGCTTACAACTTGGCGTTGAGTATAACTCACTCTCGCCGGCACTTTCAACTTGGCATTGAGTCATTGTTGTTGTTGTTGTCATTGTCATTGTTGTTGTTGTTGTCATCGTCCATCATCATTGTTGTCATCGTCGTCATCATCGTCGTCTTCGTTGCCGTCGTATTCTTCTGTTTGTTTGTTTTCTCTCTTTCTTTCTTTCTCACTCAATTAACAATGTAATTACGGAAAAAAACATATCCTTTATATTACAACACCAGTAGCTAAGTTACGATAAGATCAAATTAGCGAGGAACTCCGATAGGTTCCCAAGTTGTTTATGAGCCTTGTCATCGAAGGGCTCCTCATATACCTCATCATCTTCATCGTCACGGCTAGGTAGAGGATTAGGCAGCGGCATAAGATCATCATCATGGGACTGATGGGGAGTGGGTGAGGATGAATGAGTTCTGGGTGGGACGGTAGGTGTAGACATCGTGGTAGCGAGGGCAGCATCGGGACTAACAGTAGGGGTGTCATCTCCCAGAGGGGAAGGGTTGGATGCAAGGGGGGAGCTGCCAATGCAGATGCCAGTAGTCTTGTCACCTGTATATCCAGGAAGCATGTGTATTTGTTGAATATGATGATAGAGGACACAATTGACACGGCGGCGTTGAACTATAAACTCTTGCAGGGGACCCTCTATAGGTGCATTAGTGACACGGGACCCAGCTAATCGAAACCACCTCTCCTCATCGATGATCACTGTATGGATACGATGACTCTCGATGTTACATCTCACTATCTCTTTGCAGGCCCGATGAACTCTTCTACGCAATTTCATCATTTCACAGTAGACAGGTTGGGTCCAGAGCCTGTCACGGATGTCATTGTGAGTGTCTTGTAGAAGAGTAAACTCTTCAAGGAAACTGTAGTTGGACACCTTTGACCAGTCAAGGTGAGGACGTGGAGGTTGCAGTTCAGATGCAGCAGCATTGTACTCCTGCGCAAGTACGTCAAGAGCCTGTCAATAATTGTTCAAGATGAAGGTCCCAAGGTTAAGGTACTTGTCTTCATCCCATTGGCAAAAGTAAGAGTCGATCAGTAATCGATGGCGGTACCGCGAAGCGTAATGGGTGATGGTGGTGAGTTGATTCGAGAGGCTGAAAATATGTTCGAGTGTTTCAAAGTCTTCTAGGCCAACCCCTTTGATGACGTTTGGGTGGTTCTTGGTTTGACAAGAGTAGCTATGTGTATAGCCATGGAAAGTGTTGACAAAAAGGAGGAGGTTCTTGGCCTTAGCCTCTGCTGCAAGGGATGAATTACGGACTGTGGCCGAAAACGAGCAACCAATGTCATATGCTCCACCTAAGTCCTCTCCAAGGACTTCTAGTGCCTTCGCGACCATCGCAAGTGGGTATTTTGCTCTAACTGGATGATTAGCATGTGGAGGGAGAAGTGATGCAATGAAAGAGCTTACAATTCACCACTTTGGACCATGTCAATTAGCCACAGTATGAGACCATGTCTACATGCCGATGCGAAGATCCCGGTCTCGTCGAAGATATCCCAGGTCTGTTTTTTTTCATTGGCCGCGGCAGCCTTCCAGTTCTTTGCGCATGTATCAAGGTTGTTGGTATTGCCTTCCCCCCTTCCATCTGTTGGGTCATTCTCATCATCAAGCGGGGAAGACGTGACATCCTCATCGTTGTCGTTGCCATTGAAATCATCCGCAGGGGCTTCGTCAAGAGGTACCCCAACAGGAGGGGGTTTACGAAGCGAGGTATTGTGGCGGCTAGCAAACTGGTTCACATAATTGTCCGAGAGGTAATAGCTGGAGTCATTCATGACTCTCGAGTCAGCAACTTGATGATTCCCAAAGAGCTTGAGGTGGCACAGACTATTGTTGCCGTCCAGAATAAAGAACCGGTTGAATCGAAGAGGAGGTTCGTCTTTGAGCTGTTCATATTGTCAATACTTAAATGTAATGGAAAGTCGAATGTGCATTTTATGACTCACCTTGTAGCAACATGCATGACAGGCATTGAGTACCCGCCAGTTCTCTGTATTCCATTCAAGGGTGTCCCGGACGTGTTTGTTGAGGATATTGAGGATACGAACATAGACTTCGTATGTATCACCTACGAAAGCGCGCATGAATCGACGGTATGGTTTCTATATTCATGTTAGTTTTCAAAAGATAAGATTCAAAATTAACAACTTACATAATAGTCCATGAGGACTTTTGCAAATGCCTCGACACTGAGCGAAGGCTTTCATAAACGAAGCCGATGGAAGAGTTCCAAGGTTCTGAATGACAAAGCCATGTTAGGGGCAGCAGGGGTCTTTGACAGATATCCAAGTTTGGCGACGTCAATGACAGGAGACGTACTGTTGGGAGGGCAGCAAACTAGAAGTTCAGTTTCAAGGCTAAACAAGTCATACACAGGGAGGACAAACATCGATTCATGTATCGACATCGAAGGAGGTACAGTTTCTTCTGGTGTAGGTGGATACTTCCAGGCGACATAAGCATCAGCTAATGTAGGTAGGATTGAATCCCAACCTATCATTTCGGCATCCTTTCATTGTTTCCATGTTCGCTTTCAACGAATAACGGCCTACATACCTGTGAGAGATCATTAAACATAGAAATCGACTGAGAGATGAATAAACATACTTGGTGTCCGCGAGATCACGCAAAGTGTGAACCCATACTGTGTCGTCCTTTACTTCAGACTCGATGTCCTCCCATACCCCCGCCTCCGTATCATCGGCGTGAGATGTATCCGGAGGAACACCTGATGGATCGTTATTGATGACCGTGGAGGTGCCAGTTCGAAGGTCGTGTAGGACATAGATCGATTCGTTGTCAAGACCTACGAGAAGTAGTGTAAGTGGTATGTGGGTGAATTATGAGTTAACATACATCACTGGATCGTAGCCCAAATTTTAGGCTTCATAAAAGTCAGGTAAAGTTTTATACAAATTCTCTTACAAAATATAGTTTTTAGCATTATAAAATTGTCAGAAAATGCTAAATTGCAGTAGAATTTGATGAATCATAAAAGCCTATGTAAATTCAGACTTTTGTATTCAATTTGTAGACTTTAGAAATATTGAATTTTCATATATTTCTTATTAGAGAAAAATTCACTTTGCAAAATTCAAAATTTTGATACACTTTTGATTCTCCAAAAGTAATATAAAATTTAAACTGCTAATTTGGAAAGGTCAGTGATATTGCATACTTAAATATCTCTATCAGATAGTATAATTGACAGAGACTATGATTTACCAACAATAGTAGTCTATATCTTCTTATTAGGCTCTCTATTTATAAACTTTATTTTGATATATACAATTATATTATGATTTTTGGAGAAACAAAAGTGTATCAAAATTTTGAATTTTGCAAAGTGAATTTTTCTCTAATAAGAAATATATGAAAATTCAATATTTCTAAAGTCTACAAATTGAATACAAAAGTCTGAATTTACATAGGTTTTTATGATTCATCAAATTCTACTGCAATTTAGCATTTTCTGACAATTTTATAATGCTAAAAACTATATTTTGTAAGAGAATTTTTATAAAATTTTACCTGACTTTTATGAAGTCTAAAATTTGGGCTACGATCCAGTGCATACCAGCAAGTTCTAGACGTGCTCTTTTCCTGCTCTCCTCTTGAGCCTGCATTATTTAAACCTGGCCGAGTTGCTGTGTGATGTTCTTGAGTCCGACGAACCCATCGCTTTCACAGCGGTTATCTGTTGACTGACTCCTGGAACACGCTTTCGTTTTCCCATTTGACAGTAGAAGGGGTAATAGAACATGATAGACTGACAGAACAGACAGGTTGTGGGAGAGAGAACCTAGATTGAGCACAAGGAAGAAGACATAGTGAGAGTAGAAGCAATCAGCTGAGCAACATTGAGTGCGCGTACAATGGCATGTGCATGCAGCGTGCTTGAGCTCAGTTATTGATCGGTGATCTCTTCAACCCAAATCCTGCGCTGCTTTACCCCCCACTTTTTCTCTCTGCCTCTCCAACATGGCTTCACAGCCTGGATCTTTGATTCCTCCTAACAAACTTCCAACGCCTCTCCAGCAGGCTCGTATCATTTTACTAGGCATACCACAAGCAGGAATATGGACCGTAGACAGGTTTGTCTGTTTGCGTCTATTCTTAACTACTCTACTTCTCATCGTCATCGGACAGCTGTCCAGTTCCACCTGTTCAAGGTTTAGAAGCACCCACGTTTCCTATCGGTATCTATTGTCGAGACACGACTGACAGCCAGATTGCTGTTGATATGCTTCCATTGATCAGAAATGCAGAGGGGTTGGGGTCCAGGCAGGAGATGATTGAGTTCATCCTCAGCGATGATCTTGTTTGCCGACGATTTCGTGGCATTCGGAAGTACTATGCTGCTCTTAAAAGTTGCAGCGGACATCCCTGCATCTATTTAGACTGGTGAGTTTGGCTTACCTTCGACACTCAACTATATGCTGATTATGTGTGATTACTAGGGCCGATGCATACTCTGATCTTGACCAATACCCTGGCGCAATCTTTAACTTATTCAATGACTTCGCTCATGCACTGGCTTACATGATTATTAAACCCCGCTTGTACAAGAAAACGGCTGTCCCTCAGCAAGTTCAAGTCCCAACTGGTTTCGTTAGTCAGGGCCAGGCGCCCTCCGGTTCGACTGATGCTTAGGCCCCTCCTCCCTCTACCACATCCATTGTAGATGCAACCATCCATCAATGGCTATCTAGTATCACAGCTCCTGGTAATGTCGACAATGCCAGGCAGGCTGGGCACGTTGTTGCCCCCCCTCCATATGTAGATGGTATGTATTATATCAGACTTGCTTCTATTCTCTCATGCTAACTTTGAATAGCACGTTCCTCAAATCAGGTCACCGAGAAGCAGCATGGAGAGCCTGATGACGAAGCTGTACCTCCCTCCCCATCTGTTGCTAGTAATGATGACGAGTTGGAGGCGTTGCGCGCTCTCGACTCTCTTACTAGTAGGTGTATCTTCTCTTGCCCAACATGTTGTCTGACTTAGTCTTAGTATTTGTGTGGATTCGGAATCTATAGGGCGAACCTGTCAAGATTCTTTTGGAGAAGCCTGAGGACACGCTGCCCGCTCCATGTTTCGGTAAGGACTTGAACGAGTACGTTGACTCTCTGGCACTCTCAACTGGAGATCTTTGGACCATCTATGACGTATATGCTGCTGCTCGTTGGGACAAGTTGATCCCTATTGATGAACGCATGAATGCATTTGTCACCAACATGACACAGAGGGGGTTGAGTATCTTGGAGGCACAGTACATCTGGAAGTGGATGGTCACCAAACCTGGTGAGGCAGATGTCCGTACTCGATGGTCTGACTGATAGATCATCTGATGGATTGCCTGTCTGTTTCTCCTGCTCCTGCTTGTCATTGTTGCTTCCCCCCATTTATTTTCTGCTTGATGCTTTGTATTTGCTTGAATCTTGTTGACCTATATGTTACCTATGTATGCACATGATCTCTCCAGTATTGTGTGAACTTTGGAATAAGCAAAGTAAAAAGTGCTGTTATTCCAGCACATTGGAGTGTTGTGTCACCGTTTCTCATAGTAATTCCCTACTGACAACATGCCTACTAATGTCCAATGCTCACCTGAAGCTCACTCGATGCTTGATCGCTATAGCTTCCAGAATCGGAATCTCCATCTCTACATCTCTTGTGTTCTGTATCGCCAGCGGAAGAAGCCTGCTGTCAAGTTGACAGCGGCAGAGAAAAAGGCACGTCATGACGCTTTTACAGAGAAGCAGGACCAATGGAAGTTGCTTTTGGAGGAAGCACAAGGGCGCGTATGGCAAGAAGCTGAAGGTCTGGCCACGAAACTTGGACACACTCCTCAGTACTGGTACGAGTGTCTGGTCCATCTCGACGCGACACCAGCTGCAGGGCGAGACATCAACTTGCACTGGATCGTAGCCCAAATTTTAGGCTTTATAAAAGTCAGGTAAAATTTTATAAAAATTCTCTTACAAAATATGATTTTCAGCACCCAAAAATTGTCAAAAAATGCAGAATCCCAGCAGAATTTGAGGAATCATAAAAACCTATGCAAATCCAGCCTTTTGTATTCAATTTTTAGAGTTTAAAAAGGCTCAATTTTAATACTTTTTTTGCTAGAGAAAATTTCACTATGCAGAATTCAAAATTTTGATATACATTTATTTTTCCAAAGATAATTTAAAATTTAAACTGATAATTTAGCAAAATGAGTAGTATTGCATGTATAACTACATGTATTAGATAGTAGAATTGATAGAGACCATGATTTATCAAGAACAGTCATCTATGTCTTCTCTTTAGCCTCTCTATTTATGAAACTTTATTTTGATATATACAATTATATTAGGATTTTTGAAGAAATAAAAATATATCAAAATTTTGAATTTTACATAGTGAAATTTTCTCTAGCAAAAAAAGTATTAAAATTGAGCCTTTTTAAACTCTAAAAATTGAATACAAAAGGCTGGATTTGCATAGGTTTTTATGATTCCTCAAATTCTGCTGGGATTCTGCATTTTTTGACAATTTTTGGGTGCTGAAAATCATATTTTGTAAGAGAATTTTTATAAAATTTTACCTGACTTTTATAAAGCCTAAAATTTGGGCTACGATCCAGTGTTGTGGAACGTCTACCTTTCGATGCGTTCAGATCAAATCAACACTGGTATGTTGGTCCTGATGATCATTGAATTTCGAGGTGTTCTAATATGTTACTCACTCCACCAGCGTTGCCGGAAAGGACTCCAAAGTACATGTCAGCACAGCTTTCGAAGATGGTATCAGTTGAATGGAAACCTTTGACCCTTGAACAAAAGAAAGTGGTTACCGCTGAAGCAAAACCCAACGTCGAGAAACGATGCAAATCGCGATTACTAGGATCACACAGTGTCCCCATCGCATCATTCCAGGACTTTCACAAAACGATGGAGAGCATCACAAAACAGGTAAGCATTCATGTTTTCTTTCCACTTCATATTCTCATTCAATGTCCCAGTTACTTCAATTAAAGCAACGTACCGGTGTTGAAGTAGCTCTCTTCGCTTGTCGTTCGAGCTCCGATGCTTACGAGAGGCCGTTTCATTACTCCACCGCACTGGACCATAGCCCGAATTTTGGGCTTCATAAAAGTAAAGTAAAATTTTATAAAAAGTCTCTTACAAAATATGATTTTTAGACCTAAAAAATGATCTAAAAATTCTGAATTGTAACAGAATTTGATGAATCATAAAAATCTGTGCAAATTGAGACTTTTGTATTAAGTTTTTAGAGTTCAAAAAGCTCAATTTTCATATATTTTTTATTAGAGAAAAATTTAGTATTCAAAATTCAAAATTTTGATACACTTTTATTTTTCTAAAAGTGATATAAAACTTAAACTGCTAATTTGGCAAGATCAGCAGTATTATATATCTAAGCACCTCTATCAAATAGTATGATTGACAGAGACTATAATGTATCAAGAATAGTAGTCTATATCTTCTCTTTAGGCTATCTATTAATGAAACTTTATTCTAATATATACAATTATATTATGATTTTTGGACAAATAAAAATGTATCAAAATTTTGAATTTTGCTAAATGAAGTTTTCTCTGATAAAAAATAGATAAAAAATAGAGTTTTTTTGAACTTTAAAAAGTGGATACAAAAGTCTGAATTTGCTAAGGTTTTTATGATTTATCTAATTCTGCTACAATTCAGAATTTTTAGATCATTTTTTAGGTCTAAAAATCATATTTTGTAAGAGACTTTTTATAAAATTTTACTTTACTTTTATGAAGCCCAAAATTCGGGCTATGGTCCAGTGCCGGTGACCTTGTCGATCAATTCTTCGAAACCGTTTTCAACTATCCACTCAGCGACATGGCCATGAAAATGGAGGCGTACTGTCTTGCCAGTATAGAAGGTAAGTCACCGGGTCAAAATATTATAAAACTAACAAACTATAACTATGTCCTCTAGGTATCAAGTGGAATCATCATGAGCAAATACTCCACAAATGTGCGAGTTGCTCGTTTCTCATACTCAACAAACTATGTAAGTAGTCCAACATCTGTGTACATATATTTTCCTCTGATGCCTCTTGTAGTGGAAGCTGTACGGCCTTTCAAATTAGGTCGGATGCACTACGCCAATTTCGAGAACCAAATCACAAAGCGATTTGCTGTGGTGTGCGAAGGTTGGCCACTCTCCCAATTTGAATCTCCGCACCATCTCCACTCCCTCCCCCAACTCGAAATCCTTTATAATGCATGGGTTAATGGCGCCGCCCGGTTCCATAAGCTCACCGCCAAAGAGCACGCCATCTGGCTTGCAGTGTACGAGGCGAAACTCAACGAGAACCCTACAGAAAGAGGGACTCTTCAAACTGACGACGAGCGCGTAGCACCAGCCCAACCCATCATAACTCCCGATACGATTAATCAGTCTACATGCGATTCCACTGCCGATCCCGCTTCCGCATCTACCAACGTGCCTGCCCAACCTGTCGTTCCTTCGGTTACAACCTCTACTGGTGTTACTGTCCCCACTCGCGGTAGGAAATGGAACGCACCAGCGTTGGTTGGACAGCACATTTTCGCACTTGAAGGGCAGCCTAGCACAAGAAAGCAAACCCAAAAGTCGGGTTCTGGCAAGTCTCAACGTCCACAAAAAGGTTCTAAGAAGGACTCTCCCACTGAGACCAACTTGCCAGACAATGCCGATGGGCAGATAGGCAATCCCACCAATGGTCAAACAAACAAACCTGCTGGTGGTCAACCCCATCGTGTGCAACCACGCAAGAGGCAACGCCTTAATACTGACATGCAAGGCGGTCCCTCTGCTACACAAGGTAGTCCATCCGCTACACAAGGTGGACCCTCCACCTCTCCTATCAATACACAGAATGATGGTGGTTCCCAGTCGGGTGTAGCTGTAGCTAGTGCATAGAGAGACATGACTTCATCTGCCTAGTTCTCACCCTCATTATGTTAGTTTGAGATGATTAATATAAAGGATATGTTTTTTTTCCATAATTACATTGTTAATTGAGTGAGAAAGAAAGAAAGAGAGAAAACAAACAAACAGAAGAATATGACAGCAACGAAGACGACGATGACAACGACAACGACGACAATGATGACGGACGACAACAACAACAACAACAACAACAACAACAACAACAACAACAACAACAACAATGACTCAACGCCAAGTCGAAAGCGTCGGCGAGAGTGAGTTATACTCAACGCCAAGTTGTAAGCACTGTGGGGACAAGTGTATTCAACACCAAGGTACCACTATGCCTCGGCAAGGAGGACGGAGGGGGTGTATTCAACACCAGTGCACCACTACGCCTCGGCAAGGATGACGGAAGGCATCGGACATCGAAAGCGCCGAGGGATAATGTCTATTGAACATCCAAGTCCTTAGCGACAATGATGATGATGCATCAGAGCCTCGGCCCAAGCGGCAAAAGAGCAACATACAGATATGGTATGTCATTGCTGACATAACATGTCACACTACCTCTTATCTCTCTATGATAACTCTGCAAAGACAGTCTGTTTCGCAATACCATATAAAGCTATACTATCTGGGACCAGAGACAACTATCTAATACGACCAGACTTTACGAAGGTAGGTAGCTAGTTAGCTTGCCAAGCGCCCCCTTGTATGTCAAGCTAATAAGCTTACTAACTGGTGAGGTCCGGGTGGAAACGGCTTCTACATCATGACGCACTGCCATCATGAGCTCTATCCACACCGAAACTGTCAGTCTTCTCCAATCTGCAAAAACCAATCTCAGGATACACCATCCATTGACCTTATGTTCACCGCTCATCCATTTTCTTCCTCCCATACCACACTTGCGAAATTCTCTATCAATTCATATCCTCTAGACAAGAAACTTGAAGCACATCAAATTGTGCACCCCCCAGTATTGAGTCTCTTACTAGGGGTACTTCATTCCCTGAATATCCGATGGGTGTCTCGTTTCATGCCATCGTGCTAAAATGATGTTGATTCAGTGTGGGTGGGTAATCATCTATCTCCACCTTTCTTCCTTTCACTGGACCGTAGCCCAAATTTTAGGCTTTATAAAAGTAAGGTCAAATTTTATAAAAAGTCTCTTACAAAACATGATTTTAAGCACCTAAAAATTGTCAAAAAATACAGAATTTCAGCAAAATTTGATGAATTATAAAATCCTTGGCTAATTCAGACCTTTGTATCTAATTTTTAGACTTTAGAAATATTGAATTTTTGCTTATTTTTTATTGGAGAAAAGTTTACTATGCAAAATTCAAAATTTTGACACACTTTTGTTTCTCCAAAAGTGATATAAAATTTAAACTGCTAATTTGGAAAGGTCAGTGATATTGCATACTTAAATATCTCTATCAGATAGTATAATTGACAGAGACTATGATTTACCAACAATAGTAGTCTATATCTTCTCTCTAGGCTCTCTATTTATAACACTTTATTTTGATATATACAATTATATTATGATTTCTAGAGAAATAAAAGTGTGTTAAAATTTTGAATTTTGCATAGTAAACTTTTCTCCAATAAAAAATAAACAAAAATTCAATATTTCTAAAGTCTAAAAATTAGATACAAAAGTCTGCATTAGCCAAGGATTTTATGATTTATCAAATTTTGCTGAAATTCTGCATTTTTTGACAACTTTTAGGGGCTTAAAATCATGTTTTGTAAGAGACTTTTTATAAAATTTGACCTTACTTTTATGAAGCCTAAAATTTGGGCTACGATCCAGTGTGACCTTCACGTCGCATATCAATCTTCAGGTTTGTACCGATTAACTCTTGGCTGTGCAACGCGACTCGTTGTGCATACATACCACGTTCTGGGCTGGCCGCATTCGGGTGGTAAAAAGATCTCAAGTCTTATCAATGGGTGTTAAATTAGTAGGAAAGGTGTGGGAGTGGTATCAGGTATCGTTCATCATAGTACTGATGCCACTAGGAGATTCTGAAAGATGTCCTAGTGATTGGTATGAGGTTCTATCTGGCCTGGCTATCTTTAAGCGAGCTTGAAAGTGTCATCTTATTGGATCTAAACTTGCAGCAATTCTACAACACACCTTACAGAATCAGAACTACAATTTTTTATTCCAGTAATTCATGGGATCATTATTTCTTCAATCGAAAATTGAAGTATCAGGCGGTCCACAGCAAGCAGCTCATTGGTTTTCCACCTCGTAAGTTTCTACTTCGCGCATTGCTCAATATTACCAATACATGGCAGTGTTGTCTTTTGAATGATATCCCTCATCTATTCTTATACATTCAGAGGAAACCTATGATATGTTTATCCGGCACTGTCTTCTCAGATCGCATCCTGCAAGGATGGGACCACAGTCTCTGGCTTTTGTTATACCTGTTTGTATCTAAGCACTCTGCTACTAGTGGGTCGAGCGTCCCTTGTGTCACGGAACATTCTCCATGATGGACAGCTGGGGCGGTGGTTGTCAAAAATGCTCGAAGTTCTCTGCCTCCGATAATAAGGCAATGTCCAACTGTCACAACGAAACGCTCTCTGGTGAGCATGGGCATTGCCGTCTGTCATGCGCATAGGTTTGACGAACATACTTAGAGAGGTCCAGCTTCCATTCCTTGAATAGCCCGTGCCAAACATTGCCAGATTTCCTTGTTCGAATTGCTGCCTCATGTGTATAAGATTTGCAAGTAACGCTTAATTAATAGTGGTAGCTCATAGTCTCACTGCATGCCATCTCCCACTTCTACTACCCTCCCCTCAACCTAGTTCAAGTCGGATATCTCTACAATAATGACTACCAATATTGCTCTCAAAAGTATGTATAATCCTGACTCCAACATCCAACTTTGAGTACTGATACCAAGCTCGACATAGTCCATCACGCACAACATGTCAAATGGAAATCTCGTTATCCTGGTCAAGAAATTCCAGCACTATATGTCGAAGTCAAATATGGGGATTGACGAGTGAAAACCAAGGCGATCCGTGATTTGGAAGCTCAGTGGGATGAAGAGCTCATCATGTAGGTACAAATCCAGCCTTTGCTGTAAACTTTTTGGAAATCCTAAGGCAGAGTGCCCTAAAGTGTTTTACAAACTTTTAGGCATTCTGCCTTGCCTTTTCGATTTGTGTTATGTAGGGCAGACTGCCTATATGCTTAGTCATCTCTACAGGGCCCAGTGTATTGCCTAATAGGGTATATAGGCCCTATTTGGGCGCTTTTTTTGCGAATTGGCAGGCTCACCTCTGTTTGCTTACAAATCTGGTTCCACAGCCACATATATACTTTCTAAATTGGGTAGGTGGCCCTGGGGTGGGTGGCTGTGGCTACTACTCACCTTCCGCTTACTGTGGGCGCTTATGTCAGCACCCCCTATTGCCTATTTGGGAAAGTGGTTTGGGATAGGGTGGGGGATGGTGCAGGGGTCTATACTAAGCATTAGAACATGTACTAGGGGGTAAAAGAACAGCATTTTTACGCTGAATCCATATCTGAAACCCCCATGTCATTTGGATAAGAACTGGGAGAGTTATGACAGAAATAGTAGGTATAAATCGATAAAAGGGGGGTTGTAATTGAAATAGGGTAGGAAGGAGCGGTCAGAATATTAAGCAGAGCTAGTATGCTCCTCTACTATGTTGGGAAAGGGTGTGTACAAGATCCCAGGTCGATTGAATAAGAACTGCATGTCCTGTATTTGGAATACCCCCAAAATGCGAAATTAGGGGGGTACCCTAGGCTATTGGTGGGGAACCAGCTATCCCCTTGACTATCAATGATAATAAGTTCGAGATATAGTATGGGGAGGCCCATATTCCCATCCACATCTTCATAGAATCATCCCTCATACTAATACCTCTTTAATAGGGTGAAAAATGCGAAAATAGGCTATTACCTCCACATATACTCAAATAACTTTGGAAGGGAAGGCTCTATGGGTAGTCTGGCTGGTACAAGTATAGATGTAGTATCCTTCTAGAGGTATGTAGCTCCGTAAGCCCTAAATACCAGTGGTTGGACCTATATAGCTTAACCACTTTGTGGAATATGGGTGAAAAAGCTATTTTTGTGTCCACAATTGCCAGGGATATACTTATGATATTAATGAGCGGTTTTCTTGTGTCTATAGCCCATAGAGAGTACTCCAGTTTGGTCCCTCCATTTGTCCTCAGACATAGAGGTGACTCTCCAAAATGCGACCCATCCCCCCTCTTCTCCTGACTCAGAAATACCCCAAATTGCACCTCTTTTGGGACCTACAGGTCTTACTACTAGACCAAATAACATGAGGGGGGATAGCCTGGATGAGGGACAGTAAGTACTTCCCGAATCCCCAGCCACCATTATAGAACTTCCAGCCTGACCAATGGTATAGAGGAAGGAGTGTCTTAGAGAATTGCAATTTGAGTGAAACTTGCATGTAGGGTACACTAACCCTAGTGTTAACAAAAAGTATGTCCTATGGCCAGGGCAGCTGGATAGAACTGTGAGGGATACTTGAAAACCTCCATAAGCAGTCTTCTTTCTCCATGAATGTTGCTCTATATGTCTTTGGGTGGGTGTATGCTGGTTTGCATGCAGTAATAGGGGTATATTGGGAGAGGATTTATAGGGGTACCTCCTTACCTGCAGCTCTGTAATCCTAGATATCATCCAGTATATATTAGAACTCTCAATATCCAGAAGTAGGGCCCCATTGGTGTAGGGGTTGGTGAGATACAAATATCTGCACCTCCTCCCCCTCCCCAGGGGTACCTTCCCTCCCCCTCTACCATTTCATATCTGATAACCAAGCCAATTGGTATATATCATTTCCTGCATATTTGACACGTCCAGCAGCAATCCTGACGCGTATAAACACGCTCTGACACGTCATATTACTGGCCCATCCCATCCCTCCTCCTCCTCCCCCTATCACTCAGTATTGATTTTATCACAAAGCGGTGCCGGTTACCACCTAAGATAGTATATTCCAACATAATATGAGTATTACAGAATATTCTATCCATTAGAGCAGAAGATACAATAGATGTTCTCCTCCTGGTACCTAACTAAAATATTTCGACCATAGCATACCCATACATTGTGCTGATGCCAAGCGGACTGGAATATGAGCTTCCCCATACTATATCTCGAACTTATTATCATTGATAGTCAAGGGGATAGCTGGTTCCCCACCAATAGCCTAGGGTACCCCCCTAATTTCGCATTTTGGGGGTATTCCAAATACAGGACATGCAGTTCTTATTCAATCGACCTGGGATCTTGTACACACCCTTTCCCAACATAGTAGAGGAGCATACTAGCTCTGCTTAATATTCTGACCGCTCCTTCCTACCCTATTTCAATTACAACCCCCCTTTTATCGATTTATACCTACTATTTCTGTCATAACTCTCCCAGTTCTTATCCAAATGACATGGGGGTTTCAGATATGGATTCAGCGTAAAAATGCTGTTCTTTTACCCCCTAGTACATGTTCTAATGCTTAGTATAGACCCCTGCACCATCCCCCACCCTATCCCAAACCACTTTCCCAAATAGGCAATAGGGGGTGCTGACATAAGCGCCCACAGTAAGCGGAAGGTGAGTAGTAGCCACAGCCACCCACCCCAGGGCCACCTACCCAATTTAGAAAGTATATATGTGGCTGTGGAACCAGATTTGTAAGCAAACAGAGGTGAGCCTGCCAATTCGCAAAAAAAGCGCCCAAATAGGGCCTATATACCCTATTAGGCAATACACTGGGCCCTGTAGAGATGACTAAGCATATAGGCAGTCTGCCCTACATAACACAAATCGAAAAGGCAAGGCAGAATGCCTAAAAGTTTGTAAAACACTTTAGGGCACTCTGCCTTAGGATTTCCAAAAAGTTTACAGCAAAGGCTGGATTTGTACCTACATGATGAGCTCTTCATCCCACTGAGCTTCCAAATCACGGATCGCCTTGGTTTTCACTCGTCAATCCCCATATTTGACTTCGACATATAGTGCTGGAATTTCTTGACCAGGATAACGAGATTTCCATTTGACATGTTGTGCGTGATGGACTATGTCGAGCTTGGTATCAGTACTCAAAGTTGGATGTTGGAGTCAGGATTATACATACTTTTGAGAGCAATATTGGTAGTCATTATTGTAGAGATATCCGACTTGAACTAGGTTGAGGGGAGGGTAGTAGAAGTGGGAGATGGCATGCAGTGAGACTATGAGCTACCACTATTAATTAAGCGTTACTTGCAAATCTTATACACATGAGGCAGCAATTCGAACAAGGAAATCTGGCAATGTTTGGCACGGGCTATTCAAGGAATGGAAGCTGGACCTCTCTAAGTATGTTCGTCAAACCTATGCGCATGACAGACGGCAATGCCCATGCTCACCAGAGAGCGTTTCGTTGTGACAGTTGGACATTGCCTTATTATCGGAGGCAGAGAACTTCGAGCATTTTTGACAACCACCGCCCCAGCTGTCCATCATGGAGAATGTTCCGTGACACAAGGGACGCTCGACCCACTAGTAGCAGAGTGCTTAGATACAAACAGGTATAACAAAAGCCAGAGACTGTGGTCCCATCCTTGCAGGATGCGATCTGAGAAGACAGTGCCGGATAAACATATCATAGGTTTCCTCTGAATGTATAAGAATAGATGAGGGATATCATTCAAAAGACAACACTGCCATGTATTGGTAATATTGAGCAATGCGCGAAGTAGAAACTTACGAGGTGGAAAACCAATGAGCTGCTTGCTGTGGACCGCCTGATACTTCAATTTTCGATTGAAGAAATAATGATCCCATGAATTACTGGAATAAAAAATTGTAGTTCTGATTCTGTAAGGTGTGTTGTAGAATTGCTGCAAGTTTAGATCCAATAAGATGACACTTTCAAGCTCGCTTAAAGATAGCCAGGCCAGATAGAACCTCATACCAATCACTAGGACATCTTTCAGAATCTCCTAGTGGCATCAGTACTATGATGAACGATACCTGATACCACTCCCACACCTTTCCTACTAATTTAACACCCATTGATAAGACTTGAGATCTTTTTACCACCCGAATGCGGCCAGCCCAGAACGTGGTATGTATGCACAACGAGTCGCGTTGCACAGCCAAGAGTTAATCGGTACAAACCTGAAGATTGATATGCGACGTGAAGGTCACACTGGATCGTAGCCCAAATTTTAGGCTTCATAAAAGTAAGGTCAAATTTTATAAAAAGTCTCTTACAAAACATGATTTTAAGCCCCTAAAAGTTGTCAAAAAATGCAGAATTTCAGCAAAATTTGATAAATCATAAAATCCTTGGCTAATGCAGACTTTTGTATCTAATTTTTAGACTTTAGAAATATTGAATTTTTGTTTATTTTTTATTGGAGAAAAGTTTACTATGCAAAATTCAAAATTTTAACACACTTTTATTTCTCTAGAAATCATAATATAATTGTATATATCAAAATAAAGTGTTATAAATAGAGAGCCTAGAGAGAAGATATAGACTACTATTGTTGGTAAATCATAGTCTCTGTCAATTATACTATCTGATAGAGATATTTAAGTATGCAATATCACTGACCTTTCCAAATTAGCAGTTTAAATTTTATATCACTTTTGGAGAAACAAAAGTGTGTCAAAATTTTGAATTTTGCATAGTAAACTTTTCTCCAATAAAAAATAAGCAAAAATTCAATATTTCTAAAGTCTAAAAATTAGATACAAAGGTCTGAATTAGCCAAGGATTTTATAATTCATCAAATTTTGCTGAAATTCTGTATTTTTTGACAATTTTTAGGTGCTTAAAATCATGTTTTGTAAGAGACTTTTTATAAAATTTGACCTTACTTTTATAAAGCCTAAAATTTGGGCTACGATCCAGTGTCAGCAGATAGCGAATAGAAGGGTTAAATGTCCGAACCTAGAAAAACCAGACTTGGGTGACATGAGCACCTCCGAATTCCGCTAACAAGGTAGGCAGAGATGTGTGATAGTTGAGAGCTGAGTGCTCCGGTCCCAGTGATGTTAGGATCTGAAGCAAAGAGTACCCGAGGTGACAGTGGTATAGATGGTTAAATCATTAAAGGCGCAGACGGTTATTTGATGGTCTCATATACTAGTTGTCGCGGTGTTCAGGCCCAACACTGATGGAAAAATAATACATATGAAGGTGACTGAGGCCGTGATATGGCTGAGATGAGCAAACATCAACCAGAATGAGTGGTAGGTGGAGCTTGTGTGTATGGAATTATTGAGGTGACCTTCCAGGCTAGGGTATATCAGAGGTGATGACAGGATTGAGTCATATTATACGGAATAATGATTAGCGATAGGACGGAATGGGGGGATTGGATGTACCTCATAAACTCTTATCCTCATCGGACGCAGCTCTACTATCTCGCTTTTATAATATCCACGATCATTCCACCCTATTGATTGTAAGGATTTGTCAAATGAGATGAATGAGGCAAGGGAGCTCTAGATGGCGGTAGGGTAAGGGAAAGATACTGGACCATAGCATAGGAACAGCCCATTATTTATCGAGGACATATGTTACAACCGACCCTGGTTATAACTTATAGGTACCCAAGTAGAGCCGAGACTACACAAGACAAGGTAGCATTATAAGATGTATAGACCGGTAGCGATGGGTAGATCAAGCTTGGCTTGACCTGTACAAAGGACAACTACTTATACTAGCTAAGATGGTCCGTGCACTAAGGCAGTGCGTGCTAACTATAGATACGGAAGGCAGATGGAAAGGCAAAAGGCGGCAGAAGGCAAGAAGCAGAAGCTAAACTAATAATAGGATGGAGGAAGCTCAGAAGCTTCGGCGATGGCGGGCATGTGTGTGGGAACACTATAACTACAAAGGGATAAAGGCAAACAGAAGCGTACTTGTCACAAGGCAGCAGAAGCGAGGGGGAATCCCTGGGGAATCCTTGAATTGTAACCCTAACCTAGGGGCTATCGAGGTGTTAAAGTATAGTCTGTAACAACATGTAGAGTTTGTTTTCGGTATCGGAGCCGTGTCAATGTCAAGAGCGCATATAAGATGTACCACTAGTACCTGACAGGATTATATATAATCCTGTACAGGTGTGCAGGGGTCCATTTGCAGATTATGCAGAGCTGTTATACTGGATATAACAGTGCACAAAACATAATAATGGTAGATATAATGGAGAGGAATTATGGTATGTATTATAGTGGTTTGGCAAGCAGTATTTATAACAACCAGAAGGCATCATAATGAGGGATGCTTATATTATGATAGTATTATAATTGAGTCTCCAGCACAATCTGAGCATATTATATATACAAGCAAGCAGAGATTATGGAACAGGTACTGATACTATAATGGTTGATCATACTGGATATATGATATTCTTGTCCTGCATACAGCAATCATAAACCTGTAGTCCTATAACCACTGCTCTCACCATCTCTATAATTATCTCCCTGCTCAACCAGTGGTTATAGTGGCTTGAAATCTATTATAACCACTGCTCTCAGAATTTCTATGATTATTTCCCTGCTCAACCAGTGGTTATAGTGGAGTTCAAGTCATTATAATCACTGCTCTCATCACAGGTATAATTATTTCTCTGCTCAACCAGTGGTTATAGTGACTTGAGCTCCATTATAACCACTGCTCTCATCACAGGTATAATTATTTCCCTACTCAATCAGTGGTCATAGTGGCTTGAACTCCATTATAACCATTGCTCTCAGAATCTCTATGATTACTTCCCTGCTCAACCAGTGGTTATAGTGACTTGAGCTCCATTATAATCACTGCTCTCAGAATCTCTATGATTATTTCCCTGCTCAAGCAGTGGTTATAGTAGCTTGAACTCCACTATAACCATTGCTCTCAGAATCTCTATGATTATTTCTCTGCTCAACCAGTGGTTATAGTGACTTGAGCTCCATTATAATCACTGCTCTGAGAACTTGAATAATATCATACATCTCTCATCACCCATTATTCTGCTTTTCTTCACAAACAAGGACTCCTCTCAGGTACCACCAACTGCAATCCTTTGTCTTGATCATGCTTGATATCCCTCAGTTATGACACAAACTCACAATGCCTATTGAGGAAGCTAAGAGCTCTATGTACAGAAATTACCAGGAACCAACTATCTACAGCATTAATAGCAGTTGAAATAAATGTGTGAGTTTGCCCATGAAGATGAAGTAAGGTAGTTAGGAAGATGATTAAATGATAATATGGGGTCCAAGAAAATAAATGCCGAGGATATGAGAGAATTAGAAAGATTACAAGATGTTATATTGCTGTCACCAATCTTCAAGATGAGTGAAGCTTCTTCAATTGGTGATGCACGCTTCGACGAGGGCCACGGACTACAAACCTGGATTAGTATCTGGTTAAGCACCCACTCAATGTCCGCCACAGCGACCATAGCCTCTTGCCAAGCAGCCGACGTTTCATCACCTGCCTTAGCTGCGGTCATCAACCACCAACTGAGCAAGATGATAACAAGGTACAACCTGTTGCACCCACCCTGGCTCAATACAGTCCAGTTGTTTTCCTCTGTGGATGAGGTGCGAGTTGGGGGCCACGCTTCCATATTGCACCAGGTGGGTTGAAGGTCCTTCCACCAAATCTTCCATCTTGCCATATAGATTCGTAATTTGGAGGCTGTGAGTACTGGCACCCTCGTGTAATTCCGCTGGTTTCATATGAAATGCCCAATCTCCTCCAGACAATGAGTAGTAGAAAGTCGGGCCTGCAAAACATATGAGAGACTAGTTAACGATAACACATAATCAAATACATACCTGACTGCCCGGGTATCCCAAACTTGCATCAATCCTAGCCCAAGTAATGACAATACACTGCCATGCTGTATGGCTGGACAGCACGAGAAAGTAACTGGCGGCATTGCGTACAAAATCAGGCATGTCGGATGAAAGGGATTTGAAGATGGAAAATGCTGGAGGGGGAGCCAAAGTCATATCGGAGGAAGTCTGATCATGACGGGAGGAATCATTACCCATCACAATATTGCCATGTAGAGTTTCGCTGATGCCAGGTAAAGCCTGAGGGCTTGAGTTGGTGGCAGTAGAGTTATCAGATGGACCAGATAGGGGGTTATCTAAAGTAGGAGTAGCGAGTGCATTGACGCCAACGGAGTTGGGAACATTGACGCCAACGGAGTTGGGAACATTGACAAGGGCAGAGTCAGCAGCATTGATGACAGTGTAATGAGGAGTGTTGACATGGGTCACGTTGTCTGTGCCAGCAGACGTGGGACCAGGTGTTGAGGCACCAGCGATAGCGGATGCACCTATAGAGCAAGTGTTATTAGGTGCGGAGGGTGTAGTTGGAGCAACGGCATCGGAGGTGAAGTCAGGGATAGGAATGGGTGTGACCGGAGCATCAGTGGCAATAGGGTTACTGGTAACAGAAGGATGCAGTACAGTTTCATTGTCAACCGAAGCATCTTGAGTGGTAGGGCCGGTGAGATTGACTATGAGCATAGGAAAATGGTCAGTAATAGCACCATTGGTACTGGAATAAATGGTTAACACACCATTTGTAGCACTGAAACCAGAAGCAAGGATTGTAGAAGATGCAGCGGCCGCACTCATAGCAGAGGTGTTCGCAGCAGGAGGAGAGCCATCGGAGGAAGTTGATGAAAGTGTACATGTGTTGATGGGGGTACCGTGAGAGTTGGAGGCACCTGGATTTCCCTCATTTCCATCTTTGTCAAGCACCTCTGAGTTACTGCGATGCTCGTCGATCTCCCCGTCTTCTAGTGCTTTAGCATTCTTCTCTTTTCTAACAGGCCTCCTTGGCTTAGGAATCGACTTCATAGGGCCGCATATGGCATTGCTCAAGCCAGCTAGATGGAGAAGTTCCTCCCAAGCCGCGATATTCCTCTCGCGCTCTTTGTCAAAACTGAGTTGCTTGGGCTCGTTTTGCTCATTTTGCCCATTGGGCTCGTTGGGCTCATCAGGTTCGTTTTGCTCGTTTTGCTCACTTTGCTCATTGGGCTCGTTTGATGATGCTACTGAAGATTGATGTAAATTGGCGGTGCCATTTTTTCTTCTGGAGCCTGTCGGTTGACCATGAGTAGTAGTGGACCACTGTTTTACTTTGACATCGATGGTGCTTTGCCTCTTTCCTACATTAAGCTTTTTCACCTTTTTATCTTCAGGTTCTGGTGAAAATATCCAGCGGTAAGCATCAATAAATAATGCATATCAAATATTATACTCACCAAAGCAATGAGCGATAAACTGGCTCCAGCTCGCTTGTATATCCTCCCACTCAGGCTTGTACTGGTCCCAGGACTGTCCAGTTTGGATGGTCTGTCTGTGGTGATATCTGTTGGCCACCATCAAAACATGATTCTCAACTACAACCGACACAGTACTTACACGTACGAAGTGACTTCGCCAGTTGTAGGACTCACACCGCTGAGTAGGATTGATGCATATCACCCAGTCTCGCGCTCGATATTCTCAGCAGTGATCTGAATCATCTTTGGAATACCAGCGATGGTACTAACATAAAGTGAGTCATAATATAATAAAGGAGAAGTGCCATAGACTTACCGCCTGAGTGCCTTGGCCCTAGCTTCTTCATCCTCTTCCATTTCCATAGTGTTGTCGCATTGTGCACGTTCGACCGCGGCCTTAACGTCATCCGGTTCTCCAGCAAGAAATGTTTCCGCCACCTTTCTAGTGAATACGAGGCATTCAGGTGGTGGTGCACCGGCCAGTAGATCCTTGATTTGCATTTCCCACTGTTCATCCAAGAGGGGCTTGAGCTCGTCTCGGTAGAGCCTGAGATAAGCCTGGTAAGGATGGATCTTCTTCTTCTTCACCTTTGTCAGGTCGAGGACAACCGGCTTTTCCTTCGATTCATCTTTGTCAAGCTTGGAATTATAGAACCAGTTTTTGATTCTCTATGAATCGGTGAGTAGTTTATCTAACTACTATCTTAACTTGATGCTTACATTCTTGTCTTTATCCCGACAGCTAAGGACCTTCTTGCCATCAGCTGAGCTACCTGCCTTTGTCGCTGTCATTCCTGCCAGCGTCAACAGGGTCAGGCTCGGTCGGTGGCCACTTATCAAACCATGCAGCATAGATACGAGAGAAGAAGGACAGTGTTGTTGAGTTGAGTTGCACATGACGAAAGTCAGGAAGTGATGCCTCCAAGAAGGCCCTTTGCTCCTCAGTCAGCAGAGAGCGGGTCATAATGTGCTGTCTCTTTCAGACTAGTATAATCTATGCTCGCAAGGAGTTATAAGAGCCAAACAACTGTGTGAATCGGTAACAAATAATGGAAGATTCTTTAAGTATCTATTTTTCGTCTTGTTTCCCCTTACTCAGAGCCACCATGACAGGTCTCAGGCTGAAATCTGGGCCCCGCCGTGTCGCCCCTGTTGCTGTGCCCCCGCCTTCTCTGACTCATCCTTCCCACTCAATGCCACCTCACAGCGGTAAGTCCAGATGCGCCAACCAAAGCAAACATCATCACCAATATCCCTAGGTTCGAGGCGTGATATGCAGAGGGTCACCCCCCCCTTCCCCAGAGGAAGAGGACATAGTCACGCCAAGTCACTCTCCCTCTCCTTCGGAAGTGTCTTCTCCAGAATGCACTCCCTCCCCCGGTATAAACACTGAAAATGGTCACAAGGATCTTCACGACATCCTTGTGGGGTGTGCGAACACTTCAAGGCTTGTCAGGGAGGCAGTCCTTGCTGAAGTTGAGCTACACTTGGCTCACCTCGCCCTCCAGACTCGCGAGGTCATCTGCACCCAAATCATAAATCATAAGTTTTATTATACTCTCCTTCCGTGTTTTCTACTTATTTTTTCACTAGATGAGCCAAGGCACGAGTTCGATCTTCATTTCCTACAAGATCAGAACCCAACCGATCGCAACTGACACAGAACGTCTAGGCCCAGTTCCACCCGTGGAAATGCTCATCAAGGTTCCAACAGGGCTAGACACAACCAATGCTCTCAGCCTCCCGAATCTGCAGTATGTTTTTCTGCTACTATTTGAAATATTTCTTCTTGCATTTCTGACATCCTTTGCAGTGTTTTGCATCTCGCAACACTCAGGTTGGTCAACACCCAGCTCTTGATGTACCCCCTACGGAAACTTCAAGTGTCAGAACTCGCAATGCCCATCGCGCTCACTTGCCGGCAGCTGTCCCACCTCCACCTCCCTCAGTCGCCTCATCAACTGCAGTTGCATCAGGTTCCTCAGTTGCAAGCGATGACAACCAACGTAAGTGCACGACCTGACTCCATACCCTTTGGTGTATTAACTTCCTCAAAACAGCTCGAAATGTCCATCAGATTGATCGGGATGATGGTTCTCGGGATGAACGTCGCCACTGGTATGTGATTATGAAGGGAAGAGGCAAGATTGGCATATTCCAGCATTGGTATGTGAAAAGCTGGCAGACTGAATCTAGGCTGATGTCTGTATTCAGGCTCAGTGCAGCACTGTATTGTCACAAGGTTCCTGGTGCCCAGTACCAGAGCTTTAGTACATGGGCCGAAGCTTTGCATGCATTCAATGCTGCTGAGAGGGACAGACATACTGAGTTCCTCTAATAGAATTAGTTGGTGCAGAGGTCTCAACACACCTGAGTTGTCTGTTTGGCGATGTTGTTCAACACAACGGCCTTTAAATGTTACCATGTGTCTTGTTCCCATGTTTGATACAAGTGGTTCTTCAGAAAATATATTGTAGCTTTGATAGCATGATACAAGGAGCTTCGAGAATTATTCTAAGTTTCCGATAACGTCAGTCGCCAATCATTGGCAGAAAGAGACATATCGTGTTTTGCAAATACCACTCTGCCAATGCTGACATTCGACTGGATGGTAATGATGATATGATATTCCAAAGACTATACTTTGGACTAGTTTCAAAGTCTTGCAAAGGTAGGAGCGCCCTGATTATACTTATTGACTTACATATTCAGGATCCGATGTATGAAGGTCACTGAGCGTACTCATTGTGCTAGCCCAATTTGCGATTATTCCCACATCCAGTACAGCCGCTCCCCATACTCCGAACATATAAGTAGAGGTAAGCTACTATATAGCTCTATGTAGCGACATATCTCTATCTTATATCTTCACAGCGTCATTTGAGTTAAACAAATAATATAATTCTAGACTATGAGTATTTGTTCTCATAGCATGGTATTCAAGTTTCGAGTCGAGCATCAACAAATAGCAAACGGAAAGTCCAGCAAGTTTCAATTAGAAATTACTGGGAAAACATATGTCTCCAAGAATGGTATTCTACGGTATGGTAGCAAAGTAGCAAATAGTAAACACATAGTTTAACAGGTCCCAGTTGGTTCTTGGTATTAGTGGTAGGTAATGTAGCTTGGTATGCTGAAGTGCAAAATTCGAAACTCGGACACTTCTACATCTCTCCGCTTTGAGTTGTGAAGCTACACTGAATCCCACACAGTTATTGTGCTCCATCGTGCCGCGCTCTTTCTTATACCAGGTACATACAACCCTGTAACTAATCAAGCGCATATAGTAGCATATTGCTAGTAGCACCACATCGAAACAACTAACATGACCACCGTGATGGTGCCTTTTGTATACTCGTTACTTCTTCCTTGTATCTCACTGTCTGTGTCCAGCATATATCCACCCGCAAGTGCAATCGCTGTGAAATATGGATAACTTTTCATTTCGACTGTAATGTGCCTCACTCGAAGAGTATTCCGAGTCTGAAACTGAGCGCCCCGATTTCTGTCTTGTTCCTTTGTTTCATTGTTGCACATTCGAGCCTTGCACCTTTGTCTCGTCATTCTCAACCTTAGAATATGGTCAGCTACTGGAGACTTCTAGACCTACATTTCCTGAATATGGCTTAAGCTCAGGCAGCCCCCTATTCATACTACGATACCACCCTCAAACCAAAAATCCAATTGTCAGGTGCCCTGCGTCTCGTTTACAAGTGCATACTATGACACTGCTTCAAAATGGAGTCAGTTCTGACTTAGTTTCACTACAGCATTATCTAATAGTGATATTCTATTAGAATTCATTGGGAACCTACATATACCTCTCAATTAATCAACTCAGGGCCCACCCGCAGTCAAAATCAAAAAATAGTAGGAGAGGAGAGGCTAATAGTTATTTTTTTTTTATCTTCGGTCTCCTCAGGCTGAAGTACTTGTTACAACGAACGTACACTTTTTCTTTTCTTTTCCTCGACCTTTCCCTTACTTGTACTTGTGACTCAGTAACCACATGGCTCGGCAGCACATGAACGATCATCAGACTAGCTTACCTATCAATTCTCCCACATGACATCATCTGCTCCACAATGATGTTATAACTGACGTCATTATGACATCATCCTAGTCTAGACCATTCCATTCTCTCGCGTAGTACAGCCACGGCCCCTAGTATATAAACCCAGTAGCTCCAGCTTGTATTCCCTAACCTGACCTAGGTAATCTACCCTTTCTTACCCTGTTTAACTTGTACCTGCGTGAAAGGGCTTCACCCGTAACAGTACTAGCTTTGCACATTATAGTTTTACTATTATAGACTTCTCACTGACTTCAGTGCATGTCACGGTGATAAGAAAGCAAGTCATGACTATAGGCCGGTTTTCCAGTTACAAAAACTGGGGACTGCGGAGGTAGGTAACATTCACATGAGCTCATAGATGTTTATACCTATTCACACGCCAGTGACAGCTTTGGAGAACTTGTGCATCTCAGTCTCTACTTCAACACTCTTGTCAACTCAGTGTAACCCGTTCACCTCATACAATCATGGTATGTTTCCTTTCACAGTTCTGTTGTATGCAATAACTTACTAACGACTCAATAGTTTGCTCCAAACAAAAGCCCTTTACTTGCCATAGTACGTGTTGCTTTGATGCCTGTGGACAAATACCAATCTAAAATAGCATTCTACATCTTCCCGAAGTCTCCAACTCTCAATTTGCTCACGCACGATTGGGCTGTATCTATACAAGACCAAATCGTGTGAGATCAGAAAGATCGAGGTGAGTGTATAGCACTCACTCAAGCTCCTATTCATGTTGCATAACCATACGACATCCAACAGCGAGTTCCCTACATGAATCCGATTCCAGGAGCAACTCCTTGTAAACAGAGAACTGGGGACGTCATGAGAGTCATGTCGTTGAGGTAAGTATGACTCCCGCCATGTTCCGTGTACTCCGCGATCACGTTTCTCCACCGTTAACATACCAAACCTCGTTTGCTCAGGTGTCTGTTGCTCTAGTGTGTGCGTACATAGTAAAGACCGACCAATTTGCTTATACGGTATGTGTTCACTGTTCACCCTCGATTACAGACAGATGACTGATTTCACACCTCTCCCTCTCAACTCATAATGTGGTTGCGTGTTCACTGCCCATTTCGATGGTTTAAGGGGGAGCTAATTCAAGGTGTGTATTATCATGTTTATATATATATAATTGCTGTGCACTACTACCCTCCTCTTGTTGACAGATGTGTTAACAGCCCTTTGTTTCTCAATATGGATCCTCCCCCAATTCATCATCAAATCCTCCCTGCCCATCGTCAGAAGGGAAAGAAGGGTACGTTCACAATGGTATTGGGACCCTTGGGCTCACAACGTCGTACCACCAATATCCATATCTGGAAGCTCGCCGATGGATGTATTGGACAGCAACGAGTTGATGTCATTGTACGAAAGCTGCCAATGTTGACAGCTGCTGCCTCATTGGGTGCAGGACCCAGCAAGACCGCCAATCCCAGTGGTAACAATGATGGTGATCACGGTGGCAATAATGGCGATATCTCAATGGGTGAAGAGACACCTTGAAAATGAAATCAGCAATGCGAGAAGAGACCCAATACGTGAGCAGTGAGTGTGCCATTTACAATCCCTTTATTCGACCTCACTGGATCGTAGCCCAAATTTTAGGGTCCATAAAAGTAAGGTCAAATTTTATAAAAATTCTCTTACAAAATTTGATTTTTAGAGTCAAAAAATCATATAAAACCTCTAAATTGCCCCAAAAACTTTAAAATACAAAAGTCTATCCAAATTCTGGATTTTGTCTACCATTTTTGGTCCCACAAAAGTCTTAATTTTGGAGATATTTTTTAGATTATAAAAGTTCTGAAAAAATATAAGAATAATTTTTTATACTATATTTTCAATTAAAAAATTCTAGACAAAACTTACAATTTCTTTCTGTTTTCTTGTGTTATGTTTGTATAAAAAAATTCTAATACTTACCACAATTTATGTATACACAAAATCCTTGCAAAAATCTAACTTTTCCAACTGTTTTTTTGAGATTATATATTCAGTCTTTTTGCCAATTTTTTTATCACACAACTTTCTATTTAAATGCAGACTTTTCAGAATGGTAGTATCCAGAATTTACCCTGATTTTTTTCCATCCAAACATTCAAAATAAATTCACAATTTTCAGATACACTTTTTCCAAGATTATATCTCTCAAAAAAATCAGAATATTAAGTATTTAAAATTTGTAGATTGACTGCTTGACAGACAGATGGACAGACAGACAGACAGGCAGACAGATTGATTGAGTGATTGAGTGATTGATTGATTGATTGACTGACAGACTAACTAACTTATTGCTATAATTGTAACCCACTAGATTATTTATGCCTAGATATATAGACATAATAAGATAGGAGGAATGTAAACTGGATTTCATTAAGTGACAATCATCCTTGCTCAAACAACATGTATCAAACAAAAACAGGGTGGAAGATCAACTAAAGGTATGTGAGAGCATGTTCAAGACTACAAAAACCTTGCTTCATGCCAAATAAACCTCTGTTAAAGCACTACTTGATGTATCAAGCCCAGTGCATATTGGGTGAACTTGCATTCTAATGATGAAAATGAATACACATATCATATTGTCAGTCACCACCAACAACTCACCAATTGACCCATCCTCACTTCCATATCCCAAAGTGACAATATCACCATCTTCAAGTATGTGATTCTCATTTGAAGGTAACACCACCCCATTGATCTATGTGAATGTTTGTTTGTGTGACAGAAACAAACTGATAGGTTACATACAAGAGTCCCCTTTGAGCTCCAGTGATCCGTGATATATACACTAGGTGCACCACTCATATTGACTATCGGCTGGAGATATACACGAATCGTGCCTTGGAGGCATTAGTAGATGACCAGTCATTAAAAATCTGACAACTCACTCATAAAACTAGAGCTCCAACGGATGCTACACAGAGTCTGTGATAGTATGCAAACCCGAAGACCTTTTACAGACGTCACTGTACTCTCTAAGACTCCCACTAGTGGCTGCTCAGAGTGGGGCACTGTTGTGAGGGTAGCTTGATTGACAACTACGGACATTGAATAGACAAGAATAAATGGACACTAAGGGTACGAAAGAGAAGAATGACAGACAATGGTCAGCAAGTGGCACAAGATAACAAAGACCGGGTGGTTCCGTCTTGCAAGCCTGCTGACACATAATAGTATAGTATGAGTGGCAACCCCCGTCTATTGCAAAGAGATAGACAAATTTCAAAATGACAGTCAGCCAATTTTACAAAGAATTCCACTAGTACTAGTCACTCACCGAGCACAAACAAGATAGAGGATTCTATCACCATAATACACCGACAATATATTCCACAAGATATGAGAGTATCCCAGTAGGGAGAGACACGGAACAACACTAAGTTGTCTCAAAAATAACAGCGAGATGACACAAAGTCAATCCGATCATGAAAGCGAGCTGCTAAGGATTTCGTTGATCAGTGCCCACGCAAGAACCGCTGGCCGATTGAACCAGGACATGCCAAGGAGGTAAGACTTCAGTGATGACATTGAGTCTCTGGGACAAGACAGAGTTTATATGATCGTAATTCGATTCTGCCTGCAGATGGAGAAGTGAGTTTCAGAGTAATATGCAAAAATGGAATCGACAGACAGAGGTCTCATCCGATAGGTGCCCAAATAGCCCACATGACACAAGGATGTGTCCTCAGGCATGTTCGATTTTGATAGGAGAGATGCAATAGCTCGCAAGGAATCGCCAAAGTATGTCTGGCATGAAAATGATCAACAACCTCAATCAAGGGAAACACTTAACGGATGGCTCACTGTCGGCCTTAGCACAACATAGTACATATCTATCTGAGGTAATCCTCATGAGAGAAGACAAACGGGGCCCAGTGGTCATAAGGAAGGGATCGTTGTTGAGCAGACGTAGAGGCCAGTCTGCATACTCGCACTGCAAGGCCAGTCAATCAGTCAGTCAGAGAAAAGATCCACCAACCTACTCACTGGCTACAACACCGAATCCTATCCCATCGCAACACAGGAGTCACGTCGGCGACAAGGGATTTCACAAGACTAGTCAGGGAAGCCATGGGGAATGAACAACAACACTAAGTCGTCTCAAACCACAACAACGAGACGACGCAGAGTCAATCTCATCTTGTCAAGTGCGACAGCGAGCCGCTAAGGTTTTCGCCGTTGCAGAGCCTAGAGTGGAAATCGAAAGCGGAGACACAGAGAGGGGGATGGCAACATGAGGCCTGCTGCCTTCGTGTCGGCCTGCCTTGTTTGTCCCTGTTGCCTTCCAACGCTCTTGCCTTTTCTGGCATGATTGCCTTTACACTATGGTCGAACAGCAGAAATCATTAAATATTGTGGAACATACATTATGGACAAGTAGTCAAATGTAGGATATATAAAGTAGATAATAGAGTGCCGTTATCAAATGCGACCGGAGAGGGTTTACAGCTCCACCATCCAATACACGTCCTTCATCCAACGCTGGCGTTCGATGTCGCAAATGGCCAGCCTACGACGGGGATCAAACTGGAGCAATTTTCTCATTATTATCTTGGCTATAAGAAGAGAGTCAGTATACAGACCCCCTAGTCACAGACGAGACACCAACCGTCTGCGCTAATACTTGTCGGAAGAGAGGTCCCACGAAGGGCATACTTGATGCGCCCATGTTCAGTCCCGAATGGCCGTACTCCCGCGAGCCTACAAGTAGCACTCGTTAACGATGATCGTACTGGCGCAATAATCGACACTTACATGTTGAAAATGATGCAACCCAGGCTCCAGCTATCGACTGTCAAGTCATACGAACCCTGCCCGTTTGCTACCTCCGGCACCATAAAGTGCGGAGTCCCCACAACCATCTGTTTGAGTCAGTATCACCCTTGCGAAACAGTGACAATAGAGGAACGTACAGCCATTCTCTCATCTGCCATCGATTTTGCCAGTCCAAAGTCGCATACCTTTGTGATAAGTGGGTCGATTGAGGAAATAAGAATGTTCTGATTGTGCAAATACTCAGTCACGGATTCCGCCTCAAGATGGTTCCGATGCTTACATTCGGTTTGATATCGCGATGCGCAATCTGCTGTTTGTGCAAATACTTGAGGGCACCAGTAACATCCAGTGTCACTGATTTGGCAACAAGCTCATCTAAAATCGACCACGTGTTGAACATTCTATATCGCCTATCGCTGAAACGGAGAGCTTACCAAGCACTAGTACCTGGCAACATTGTAATTACAATTACCTCAACTGTGGTAGAATCCTTGTGAAGATTAAGGGGCCTTGTATTTGTAGTTGAATGTAGGAGTTGTAAATGAATTAAGAGCTTGTACAAGAGATGCAGCAGTTTAGGCTTCCTATTGATTATTGAAACAATTGTAGAAGACATGGGGAATAAATAAAGGCCTATTTGTCAATACTTCAGTATTGAATACTGTTAGACTAGTTAATATATGTGCTATACTATTGGAGCTATTATCAATAAACTTGATGTACTAAATAGACCACTTGTATCTGAAAATTCAGAGTGTATAGTACAAGTGCTAGATATTGTAATTAAGAAGATAATACAAGTGGCTCTCTTGTAGCCTATAGCAATATTGACTAATGATAAATGTGCCAGTAATAAATGAAAAATAAATATCACTGGTCCACTTGTGAATATTAGGTGATGTATATGCTGGGTAATTGTATATCAAATGAGCAATATATTGTACAAATAGCTCAATTGTCAATCTATCTATCTATACAAGTGGGTAACATGTAGATATAGTCTATAAGTCTGATGAACAAGTGGTCCAATTATCAAAAGGTCATCATTGACAACTGACTTAATTGTAAAACAGCAATATTGTGTGATATACAAAAGGTTCAATTGTATATAATCTTTACATAGACAAATGCTTCTCTTGTTGAATATTGATATACAACTAATCAACAACTCATTCATTTGTTAAACAGTATATATATATCTGATGTACAATAGCACTGATTGTCAATGATAATCTATTAACTACTGATCTATTTGTAAGATGCTACAAATATCTGATGTACAAGAGGCTGAGTTGTACATTCCAATAATGAAATGATATACAAAAGGCCCTGTTGAAGTAGAGAATGCGATAGGATTACGGGGATGAGATGATACCGTTAGTCGCTCTCATCTCTGGTATTTATACATGTGCGGGATCAAGTCAAATGTACTATCAGTCAAAATGGATGGAACACGGAAACAGTGAAATTAGCCCTATAGGTAAGGGAAACAGGGGAAGAAGTGGTGAACAAAGAAAATGGGGTAGGTCAAAGGATATTATAGTCAAATGGTAAGATCCGGGATAGTCAAAGTATCGACACGCGAGATGCGCATCGATTCACAACAGGCCCACTTGTTGTTATAATATCCACTAACAACTGAACCAGTTGTCAAAGACCATAGAATCTGATTGACAAAAGGTCCCCTTGTTTTTGAATTTTCAATAACAAATGAGCCAATTGTATATTGCTGAGGACAGTGGATATACAAATACTCCAGTTGTCCATAATAACTTATGTACAACTGGGCCATTTGTATATTTTCACATATATATGATCTACTACAGCTTCAATTGTTGTTGGAATATTTATTGACAATTGATCCAATTGCTGGATATCTGAAAACCAGATCTACAATAGGCCCATTTGTTCATTATTATTCATGAACAATTGGGCTACTTGTAAAAAGGTTCAAGTATTATATTAACATGAGAGCCAATTGTAGATAAATACTCATTGACAATTGGCACAGTTGTAATATGCACAAATTTTATATCAACAAGAGGGCCAATTGTCAATAGATATTAACTGACAACTGGCACAGTTGTAAAATATGATATACAAAGGGCCAGTTGTTGTTCAATTGGGTATTAATAATTGACAGACTTGTAGATAATTATAGATAGATGATATACAATAGGGCCACTTGTTAATGACATCTCATTGACAACTGGGAACATTGTAGAAGATCATAGATGTGTGATAAACAAGACACTCATTTGTAATTGAGAAGAAATGGACAATTGATCCAGTTGTACAAACCAGCCTAAAAGAATGTACAACAGCCACAGTTGTTGTTGCATCTTGACTGACAACTGTACCAGTTGTAGAAGTAGATAATATTTGATATACAACAGGTCCTCTAGTCAATTACAAATTATAAAACAATTCCCAATACTGCTTTATGATAGAGTCAATATTGGATGATAGATAGTGGGAGAGGAGGCAGGATATAGGTCATTTACAGGACATGTTAGAGCATGTTCCTACATGCTTTGATTGCTCCTAGATGTGTCAAATAGCTAGGGAGGTATGTATACCAACTAGCTTATTTATAGCATGCACAATGGTAAGGAAAAAGTGAAGATACTCCTAAAGAGAGTGTAGAGAAGCAGGTACTCAGATCTCACCAACCCCTACACCAGCTGGGCTGTGCTTTTGGGTACTTAGTACTATAATATATACTAGATAATATCCAGAGTTGCAGGACCTGCAGTGCAGAGTTACTCCTATAAATCATCTCCTAATATACCCTATTTCTGCACAAAAACATATATATACCCACCTAGAGATAGATAGAGTAACATTCAGATAGAAAAAATACTACTTTTGGTGGGGTTTTAAGTACCCCCTACAATCCTATCTAGCTGCCCTGACCATAGGACATACCTTTTTTCAACACTAGGGTTAGTATGCCTAGTTGCAAGTTTCACTCAAACAGCAATTCTCTAAGACACCTCTTTCACTATACCATAGACCATGCTGGAAGTTCTGTCATGGTAGCTGGGGATTCAGAGACTAATTTCTGTTTCTCACCTAGGCTACCCCTCCATATGTTATCTGGTGCAATAGTAAGACCTATAGGTCTACAAAGAGGTGTGATTTGAGGTATTTCTAGGTCAGGGGGAGAGGAGGGATGGGTCGCATTTTTAAGGGCTATCCCTAAGTTGAGGAGTAAAGGGGGGAACAAAATTGGGCTTCTTTAAAAGAGTAATAAGCACAAAGATACCATTTATCCAAAAGATAGATACAGCCCTTGCAATAGTGATCACAAAAATAGCTTTTTTTCGCCCATCTGTCCAAAGTAATAGGATTCTGGAGGGCCAACCATTGGGATTAATGGTAATTGGCTGTACATATAGCTTGAGGTATACTACATCTATATTTATATTAAGTGAACTGTCCATAGCTCCTTCCGTTCCTAAGTTATTTGAATATATATACAGAAGATAGTGTATATTTCGCATTTTGGGCACTATATACAAGGTCCATACATGGTAAATGGAGATATAGCTCTGTGGAGTAGAATATATTTCTCCCCAATGTCCATCTCGACTTTACTATCACCAATAGTGAAGAGAATGACTGGTGCCTCATAGGAAGCCCTGAGTATCCCCCCAATTTCACTTTCCCAGGGTATAACCAAGTACAGAATCTGCAGGTCTTGTTCAAATGACTTGTGGGTTGGAATATACCTTTCCCTAGCATAGCTACACAATATATAACCACCTCTTTATGATTGAACCATTCCATCCAATCCCATTTCAATTAGAACCCCCTTTTGTCAATTTTCCCTCACTATTTCTATCATTACTCAGTCATTTCTTATCCTATTGATATGGGGGTTTCAGATATGGATTCAGCAAAGAAGTGCCACTCTTTGGGTATCTAGAACATGTTCTAAATGTAGGTATAGGGTCCTGCACCATCCCCTATCTAAATGCAATCTATATTCTCAAATAGGCAGGTGCTGACATAAGTGGGAGCCTAAAAGGGAAGGTGGTGGAAGCTATTGAGACATTGCCACAACTCCTCCCATTCCCATCAGAGATACTTACTATATATAGAACACCTGTGGAAGTGAAAAATGTGGCAGTGAAGCCATGAAAAAGCTATTTGGGCCCACCATCAATTTTTAGCACCTGTGGGAAACCACATTCTATATAGGGATATGTCTTTTTCCATCCCCAACTACCATATGTTGCTTTATATTATATCTTACAACTGTACCAGTTTTCAGTATATATTTATCTACAATTGGCCTAATTGTTAATAACTGATAATAAACCAATGAGCCTATTGTATATCATATTCTCAAATATCTAACAATTGATTCAGTTGTCAATAAACATATCAATAACAACTGAGTCTTTAGTAGAAATGTACAAATGACACAATTGTACATAAGCTATTATGAACAACTGGTATATTTATTATTGAAAATTCAAAAACAAGTAGACCTTTTGTTAATGAGGTTTTATAGTCTTTGACAATTGGCTCATTTGTCAGTGAATATTTTAATAACAATTGAGCCTTTTATATAGCAACATTTAACAAGAGAAGCATTTGTCTATGTAAAGATTATATACAATTGAACCTTTTGTATATCACACAATATTGCTGTTTTACAATTAAGTCAGTTGTCAATGATGACCTTTTGATAATTGGACCACTTGTTCATCAGACTTATAGACTATATCTACATGTTACCCACTTGTATAGATAGATAGATTGACAATTGAGCTATTTGTACAATATATTGCTCATTTGATATACAATTACCCAGCATATACATCACCTAATATTCACAAGTGGACCAGTGATATTTATTTTTCATTTATTACTGGCACATTTATCATTAGTCAATATTGCTATAGGCTACAAGAGAGCCACTTGTATTATCTTCTTAATTACAATATCTAGCACTTGTACTATACACTCTGAATTTTCAGATACAAGTGGTCTATTTAGTACATCAAGTTTATTGATAATAGCTCCAATAGTATAGCACATATATTAACTAGTCTAACAGTATTCAATACTGAAGTATTGACAAATAGGCCTTTATTTATTCCCCATGTCTTCTACAATTGTTTCAATAATCAATAGGAAGCCTAAACTGCTGCATCTCTTGTACAAGCTCTTAATTCATTTACAACTCCTACATTCAACTACAAATACAAGGCCCCTTAATCTTCACAAGGATTCTACCACAGTTGAGGTAATTGTAATTACAACATTGCCAGGTACTAGTGATTCAGCCAACCCAGCGGCCCCAACACAGAGAGCAGGAGTTGCGGTAGTTATTAATAAAGAATTAGCGAATGTAAAAGGGGCTACAAGCACCGAAATAATACCCAGACGAGCTATGTTAGTCAACATCCCATGGCATAAGTCACAAATGATATCCATTTTAGCTGTATACGCACCTAACGACCCTTCCAAGAATAAAGCCTTCTGGCAGGAGATCAGTCAATGATGGGGTAACCTCAGCCTAACCCCACCAGATGTAATTCTAGGTGACTTTAACCTCGTCAAAGAAGTTATTGACAGACTACCGGCACACTCAGACAACCCAGATGCAGTAGCGGAACTGGTGGGTATGAAAAACTTCTTCCATGTCACAGACAGTTGGAGGTCCATGTTCCCAGACACTCGAGACTACTCGTTCGTACAAGACGCCACTGGGTCACACTCATGCATAGATCAAATCTACATCTCAGACAACATGAGGGCATCCTTTGTAGACTGGGAGATCCAAAACACGAACGTACCAACAGATCACCGGATGGTATTGACAATCCTTGTAAACCAAAAGTCACCCTATATCAGGAAAGGAAGGTGGGTCCTACCAAAATTCCTACTAGGGGACAAGGAGTTCATGCACAAAGTCTATGAACTGGGACTAGCACTAGAAAAAGAGCTCGCAGATATAACAATGAGAGGCAGGACGAATGACAGAAATGCACAATCGACTTTTGCAGAATTCAAAGAAAATGTTAAGATGAGTGCCCAGATCTGCGTGAAGAAAACAATTCCGAAAATGGAAAAGAAAATAAAGGAACTTAAAACCAAACTCAAACTGCTTACTAACGATGTTAGGATGGCAAATGAGGAGGAAATACAGCTCTCTGCAGCCTTAATAAGAAAAAAGATAGAGGAATTAGAGAAGCAAAGATACCATAAAATGAGACTAACGACAATGGCCCGCTACCGGATCGAAGGTGAAATGGTAAGTAAATACTGGTTGCAAATAAATAAAGAAAAGAAACCACGGGATCTCATCTACAGGTTAAAACGACCTGATACCACTGGACCAAATGGAACAAGAGACAGGAACTGAGACTACGAGCGTCACTCAGATAAGATGGCACAGATAATGAAGGACTTCTTTGATGATCTACAAAGAAAACCATACAACGCGAGTGAAAACGAATGTCAAGCTACCATTGATGAAGTGATTGCTATGATTCCAGAATCAATATCCCAAGGAATAGACATGTCACCACTAGAAGCTGAAATCACGGAAGAAGACATCACCAAAGCTTTAAAAATGACGGAGAATGGCAAAGCCACTGGCCTTGATGAGTTACCTTATGAGTTTTATAAAATACTACATGAAAACTATAAAACCAACACTCGGGCGGAGAAGAAAACCCCTTTCAACATTATAAATGTCCTCACGAGCGTATACCAAGATATTGAATCCCACAGAAGTGATCATTGGCAGGAAGCCCCCTTTGCACAGGGCTGGATCTGCCCACTCTGGAAGAAAAATGACCCTATCTTACCGGCGAACTATAGACCAATCACCCTGCTAAACTCGGACTACAAAATATATACAAAAGCTATGACAATGAAGCTAGCGACCATTGCACCAAAGCTAATATATGAAAACCAAGCTGGCTTCATCCCGGGAAGGAACATATTTGATCACATCCAGCTGTCAAAATTGATGATTGAATATGTGGAAGCAATGGAAGAAAATGGTGCCATAATTGCACTGAACCAAGAAAAAGCCTATGACCAAATCACACACGATTACCTATGGCGAGTTCTAGAATGCTTCGGTCTACCCAAATGCTTCATAAATGCTGTAAAAGTGCTTTACAGTCACGCAATGTCAATAGTCATCCTTAATGGAGAATGTAGCCATAGCTTTGAAATAATAAGGGGAGTACGACAGGGAGACCCCCTTTCTTGTCTTCTGTTTGACCTGGCAATAGAGCCATTAGTGGAAATGATCCGCAAGTCTGAACTGAAAGGATATGACATCCCTGGCATCAGGGACAAAGTCATTACTACATTGTTCGCAGATGATACCACAGTGTATCTATCAGAAGGAGACTGGCTCGAAGATTTAGAAAAAATATTAGCAACATGGTGTGTAGCCTCCGGAGCACAATTCAATCTCAGCAAAACAGAGATAATACCCATCAGAACTATGGAATTCCGAGAAAGAGTAATACAATCATGAAAACTGAATGACAACCTAGAAGATAGCATACCCCAGAATGTCAAACTAGCAGATGATGGACAGCCAGTCCAATCTTTGGGTGCCTGGATAGGAAACAAGGTTGAACAGGCCACCCCATAGGCTAAAACTCTAGAAAAAATCAGCAGCGCACTGCACCATTGGAAGAAGTGCTCCCCCACTCTACAAGGGAAGGTGCTAATGATAGTGGCGGGGATGACTCAATATCTGACAAGAGTCCAGGGTATGCTAAAGGTGATAGAGAAAATGCTACTAAAATTAATGCGGGATTTCATATGGGATGAAGCTAGACCCATGGTGAGCATGGAACACCTAAGCGAAGATATAGACAATGGAGGGATAAAACTGCTTGACCTTACATCTCGGAATGAAGCCATTGACTTGATGTGGCTTAAGTCTTTCCTCGACTTGTCGGATAAGAGACCAGCATGGGCGTATGTGACCAGCGTGGGCATATGTGACTGACATTTTGATCGGAGAAAACATAACGAGGTCCTCCAGGAATGTACACAAACTGTCGCAGATCAATATGTTCCTCCAATCATGGAATGTCAACACATCAGGCACTAGTAAACTACCTAAGAACATACAAAAGATGATTAGAGTGGTGAGCAAATACAAGCTCACCTGCAATGCCATAAAGCTGAATAGTCCCTTGAAAGAACAACTACCAGTTTGGTACCACTTTGGCGTGAATAAAGCACTCAAAAACCTGAATAACTCCATGACTGGGAAATGCCTAAGAGATAACCACAGTGTCACGGTGGTAGGAGACTTGATTCGAGTAAAACGGAGACTCAACAGGGCGATTGAACCCAGTCATACACAAAACAAAAACTGTAAATGCACGCCCTGCTTCATGGACCGAACAACGAGACTGTGCGGAAATCCCCATGGCTGCGCAAAAGTGGCAGGAAGAATTATCACAATTCTCCACCCTAAATGGAGAGTAGAAGAAGAACAGGCAAATGACAACCTATCCCTAACAAAGAGACATCAAGCTACAAACAACATGGCAAGGCAGGAAAATGAAGCAATCATATTCGACCCATCCGCCACCCTGAAATCCACAATATCCAAAATATTCCAAATATTCTTGGAAACTGGAGTCTCTACACAGAACCCGGGACAACGTCCATGACAAGGACTATCAGTGGCGAACGAAACCCTGACAGTCTACATTAGTGGAGGATATAGTAACAAGAAGAGGGACATACCCCAAACGGCCGGTTGTGCCTGGTTTGGACAAGACCACCCTTTGAATATAACGAAACAGATTGAAGTGAACTCCAAACCAGCAGCGGACATAGCGGCTGTGCTGCTTGCAGTGCAGAGAGCCCCAAACTTCGCCCCCTTGCACATTGTTACCACCTCCGCATAGGTAACAGAGATCTTCACCAAACACTATACGAAATGGGAGGCAAAAGGATGGACTGATGTGAAAAATCCAACCTTGATAAGAGCAACGCTAGCAAGACTGAGACGGCGATCGGCAGTTACCACCTTCAAATGGATCAAGAAAGAGGAAGCAGGTCCAGAGAATGAAGAGCTGGCAATGCGAGCCAAAAGTGTGCTAGTAGACCAGGATGTGGAGGAGTTGGATGTCTCGATCCCGGAATCATTCAACCTTACAGGCCACAGCAAGCCAAGCTCTCATATACAGACACATCTGCAAGGAAAAGAACCTGGAACCGCATGCAAGCACAGAAAAGAACATAGAGAAAATAAGAGATGAAATAAGGAAAAGAGCAGGGAGGATGCCAGACCGATCGCATGTATGGAAATCCCTACGAGATAAGGCCTTCAGTTGACCTATTTCAGATTTCCTTTGGAAAACACTGCATGGTGCCTATAAAGTAGGCAAATTCTGGACAAAACTTCCCAGCTATAAAGAAAGGGGAATGTGCCCAAAATGCAAAACTACCGAAGACATGGAACACATACTGTTCCAATGTAAAGCCCCTGGCCAACAACTGGTATGGCAACTCACACAAATCCTGTGGAGTAGATCAAAAAGGAAATGGCACGGAAGAAACATGGGCCTCCTGCTAGGAAGCACACTTGTCCCCTTCCAACCCCCACCCCAGACTGTACCGGAGGCCAATGACTTACAGGAGGCAGGCCGATAGCCAAGAGGGAAAAAGAAGAAACAATGAACAAATAACAAGTCAATGATGAATGGTGCCCAGCGACTATACATGATCTTACTCTCTGAGTCTGCCTACTTCATATGGAAGCTATGCAACGAAAGATGCATCAAACATGGATCCAACCCAGAGTTCGAACACACTGCTATTGAGATTGAGAACAGGTGGTTTAATATGGTAAACACTCACCTGACACTAGACAGGGCAATGGCGAACACCAGAAAATTCGGTAAACAAGCAATAGACCCAAACTTGGTATTGAGAACATGGAGCGGAGTGCTCCATGATGAGGATAGGCTTCCAGATAATTGGATTCATACTCCTGGGGTTTTAGTGGGTAGGAGGTATCTGGAGACGGGCGGTAAAACGCACCATTGACGAAGGGTACCAGAGTCCCACACTGTTCACTGGAAGGTGATCGTGCATAACTGCATTTTTCCCCTTTGGTAGATCGCCCGGCCACGCCGGGGCATAGCTTGACCTTCAGAACTAACCAAGTTAGTTGCTGAACAGTCATACATAGCTCTTCCAAAAAAAAAAAAAAAGAATACGAATGAAGTCTGACAAATGATTTGCTGGAAATGAGGTATTCCGGCATGTATTCTAAGTTGATGAGCTAGTGGGTGGCACCAAAGACATCTCCATATGCGGCATCCCCACGCATCAACTCACTAGTGATGTTGAACATTGAACATTCATGTCTTCATTGTGCATTCAACATCTCTCTTGATATCTGCCCCGACTGGCACTACAACTGTGTATTGATGTCCCTACTCGATAAGCTTCAGAATGATGTCCCAAGCTTGTGATTCTACTCTACTTCCACTCTCTCTCCCAGTCTGACAGCATAGTATACAGCAGGACCATCGGCCTCCCAGTCCCAACACCATTTCAATCCCTCATTCCAGTTGTAGAATCCACAATCTCCCAATCCGGCGTCAACAGAAGATTGCCAAAGATGTAATAACCATCTTGAATCGAAGGAAAATCAGGATGTCAACCCTTTTGAAGTTCTTGATGGAAAATCGGTGTGTTTTCATATTTCTCCTTGCCCTGCTTGCTCTGAAGCTGGTGATACTGATATCAGATTACATATAAAACCTCAAATGAGCCCTAGGATGGTGGAGAAGCTGTGAGAACTGAATTTCACTGTTATTGAACCAGGTGTGCTCTGTTGTAAGTTTCATCTTGAAAAATGCTAATCTATCAGCCTGTTTGATTAGATATGGCCTCCCACTTCTTGCTGCACTCAGCTTTCCGAGCTTTCTTGGAAATTTCCAAAGATTATCATGAATATTGCAAACTTGCAATTGAGCTCACCAATCGCTGCATGATTTTACAAGAAATGCTAGTCCAGAATGGAATTGAACCTCCTTGTGTTGTCCCATCATCTTCCTGGTATCACTTGTTTCCCACACCATCATGCACATGTTGCACTATTTTACAAGATTCTGTCAATGAGCTTTCAGAGAAGTTGCAGGGTTTCCATCTTTCTGATGCATTAGACTGAAAATGATTGTTTGGTTTGTAAATGTTTGATTTCCGTATCTTATCTTGAATCCTTTTCTGCTTGTTTTTTAATTTGCTTTAGGCTTTGTCTTGATCTGCTTTATGCTTTATGCTTTTGGAAGATGTGCTACTATAGCGTGTTTATGTTATTAAGCACTCTGGTTTGATCATTGAAATATTTAATTATGGCAATTGCTGAGTCAGATTGGAAGAAAAGCCTCAGTCACAATTTGAATGTGCCACCTTGTTGCCACCCCTAAAAGTAATGAGAGGATGGTGCAAACCGGCTGGTTCCAAGATCACAATGTTAACGTTCAACCTTCTACTCGTGTCTACAATGGCAGCCCATTATTAGCAACTTGAATCTGGCAGATCAGCATTGTCTCAATGCTTATGCCTACAATGAACTTCAATGAAACAACTCAGTGTTATCTTTCATTTTTGCATGACAGCTGCAGGATTGACTTAGAGTCATCTTGTTGGGCCTGGAATGAAGCAACTCAGTGTTGTGATTCATTCCTGTCTTGTCATTGATCCTTGGTGTTTGTTCTTTGCCACTCATTGTGCAGCAAGCTGGTATGATCGGTGAGTTTTTCCTGTTGTGTCAATGGACTAAGTTCAAGAGGGTTGTTCATAAGGTATCGTTCTCTTCAAGCTCCTACTTTCTGCGCTAGTTACTATGTTCTCATGTCGTTTGCAAGTCAAGTTGCAAATATCACATCTACTACATCGTTACTGGTGTGCTCGGACCACCAATTATGTCTTGATTTGATTAACTCATTCCATCCAGATGGTTAGGGCTGTGACATGGAATGACATCACAAAAATCACCTCACACCAGAACAACCCATACATGCCATTCAACCCCTGATTGTTGATGTTCACATTCTTTGATGGGGTGGAAGATGAATGAATGAAGCATACACTATGCAATCACAGGAAATGTGATTGCATAGGGTATGAATGCAATCAGGATAACATGAGGTTTGTATTCTTTGTTCTCTGTATTTGGATTCCCTCAGAATCATAAAGTATAAATGGTGACACTAAGACATCCCAGTGCTCACTCCCCCGGGCCCCTCTGTCTATCCCCTCGCTTCAAGTTTTGACATTACTCCCTACCAACATGCTTTGGATATGGAAGCGTATTTGTGATTTGGGTAAGTTTCTTTATACTATCCTGCTTGACTTTTACTCAAGACTGGCCAGTTGTTCTTGTTCGCCTAACACTCTTCCAGAGCGAAGCTAGTACCACTACCAGTGCTAGTGCTAGTCCCTCCTTGTCCCTGTCGAATGTAGTACATGACATTCATCACATCCAAAAGATCGACACCCCACCACAACCGTTGAATAGAGCATCAGAACTATTTCTTGACTACGTCGTAGTGAACCCTGTTATCTATGATACTATTTTTGATGCGAGCTCTGCGGAGGCCCTCATCCGCTTGATGAGAACTTGTCATACGATAAGATGCTCAGTCAAGTCATACTTCATGCATGCATTTAACATCAATCGCCATCTTGCACGCTACTTCACGGACCCCATGGCCTTTCGCTACCTTCAAGCATGTACAGGAACCCTCATCTCAGGCTCAACGGCCTTACAATTCTTCGATAGATCCTTCTATCCTGAATCCGATCTTGACCTCTATACACCCACATCATGGAGGCTGAATGTGGGCCATTTCCTAGTAGGTGATGGCTATCATTTCACACCCAATCCCCATCAAAACACCAACTTTGAGATTGCCATATCCGAGCCATGAGTGGTTGAGGCTGCAATTAGATACGGGCACTTTAAAAGCATTGCCGGTGTCTTTAACTTTGAAAAGGAACGGTCAGACAGTTCTAAACTCAAGGTTCAGGTTATAGTCGCTGTTCGTTCCCCTATTGAGGTGATTCTCCAGTTCCATTCAAGTAAGTTGGATCAAGCGGTAGTGTTGAGATACAGTTCATTGACATCGAGATCATAGCCTGCGTCCTCAACGTCATTGCCTTTGACAAGGCATATTGCTTATATCCTCATGCCACCCTTGAAGACCGGTTGACTGTGGTATGTACGATGAGGGCTGATGCAACGATAGAAGCGGTCTACAAATGTTACAAAGACAGAGGATGGTTTATCATCCGTAGCTTTCATGCGATTCGCTCTTACACAATTGATCACACCTTCAACGCACCAGCGCAATGGAGTGATGATGGCTTCACATGGTCTATCTCACTTCCCTACCACTTCTAGGACGAAATTACTAGAATAAATGCTCAGACTAAGTGACTCACTTGCAACCCGGTTGCGGTCTCCACCTGGACCTTACAAGCAAGAGGCACAGCAATGAACAATTCTGCACTCATTTTGTTCCATCACGTGGAGAGTCCAGATTTATTCTACCATTATGTTCTGGACTGCGATGTCCCAATGGGCACACCCTCAATTACCACATTGATGAGTGTGGCTGCCAGGTCAAATGCGACTCGCTCAGGTGGCCTTATATCAGACAGGTATTAGTAGGTCCTTTTTTCAAACACCATGCATATATATCGGGCTCATAGAAGTCCATATAGCATTGACAGCCGCCTCATAACCCTCCTGAAAGAATTCTATGAAGCTGATTGCTGACCACTCGGAGCATCGGTTCCAAGGGCTCGGGCGCGGAATTATGGACATAGTGTATGCTACGGTGAGGACGCCAATATAGTGTAGACATGTATTTGTGGCGACTACTGCTGTAAAAATCACTATGTGGTGACTGAGCACTTAAATAATTATCGGCCGGGTTCCTTTGCTTGCAACTTGAAGATGTAACTTACAACAACAATTCAACAAGCATTTTGTACATGGCACTCATGCTCGTGATGTACAGGTTCTTATTCTGGAGAAAGAGACAGCATCAAAAGAGGCAAATATATGCCTATAACAGTGTCTCCCAATTCTAAGAAGGATAAGACATGGGACATGCACAATCCTACGCATTATGCTTACACCGCATGAGCATTGTTATGAGGAATGTCCACTGGCCGGAAAGGGCCTGGCCCAAAGTAGCCCAAAGTTTCAAAGTGTTCAATGTCTCCACTCTCCCACTGACTAATTTGAACATCTTGGCGAGTAGTAGCCACATAGATCGCAGTCATTTCATGAAGAGAATATGTGGAAAGTCTTTTGTATTCTTGTTCAAGATCATCAATGATACGTTTGGCGGCGACTCGGACTCGTTTAGTCATCCCCTCAAGGAAGAGAGCTTCAGCTTTGTTTCGTGCTACATCGTTGGGGACAGGCGGCGCTTAAGAGTGGGAAACATGCAGAGTCCTCATTTCGCTCGCACCTCGGATGCCCTTGTTGACTGTCGTTGTCGACCCCATTGATCTTGTCTCTTGTCTGTCCCTGCAATCCTCTATGCTATGCGACTATTCTACACCGAAACAATGGTAACCTTAGTGGTCCATTGTTTGTGCCTGTTGGGGAGATTGACTTAGCATTGTCTCTCTCGATGGTTGGAATGAAACGACTCAGCGTCGTGATTCATTCTTGTCCTGTCACTCTCTGGTCCCTGTCATATGGCTAGGTTCTGATGGCGTAGTCTGATACTTTGCGGCTGGCTGGTCGGGAGGCATGATTGGTGAGTGTCTTGTGTGTCTCTGACACGATTGGCTCTGACTGGTGTTATTCATCTTCAGGCAGTACGTTTTCTAGGTGAGGGATCTCTCTAGCCGATCACATACAGCGGAGGGGTCACCCTCGCGCTCTGCGGATCTGTCTAGCCTGCTCACCGGATGCTATCTATATGTATCGCTTTATAGGAATTGGCGATCATTACCCCTTGTCATATCCCACAATGGTAATCTTAGCGGTCCGCTGCTGGTGTCTGTTGGTGAGCTCGACTTAGCCTCCCTGTGTTTTAGGAACTCTCACTATAGCTCTGTCCATCATATGCTTATTGACAAGTCTGAACTGGATCTCTCTATCTGCAATAACGAGAGTTTTGTCTGGATGAGGATTGTCTTTCGCGGTCAGTATCCTCCGTTTTTTTCCCCATTAACATGGTCTGCTTCTGACTGCGTGGGTGTCTATTCAATTGTATCTAGTGTGCAAAACGACTACGGGGCGACTACTCCAGAAACTTCCCTATACCAACTCACTGTCTGGAGTCCGCCTTGAACTTTCTGCATTTGTGAGTAGGTTTAACATCTCTAGTCCACCAAGGCCAGTTCTTCGTCCCTGACAGACATCGAGAACCAGTTCCACTGTTGTGACTGATCCAGGGCCAAGTTGGTTGCCTCTTCTGCTAATACCTCCACCATAAACAACAACCACATTTCATGAGTCTGTGAGTTATAGATAGCGATCTCGAGTATCAGGTCGTCCCATGGACACTCCTGATCAAGTTTGATAGGGAATTTCAATATGGCCTCTCGGGGTGACTAATGCCGGTCTCAAAGTTAGTCCGTATTCCTATCTAGATCATAGGTAGAACTATGCCTACTGCAAGAAGATTCATGTCAAAGTCTCTGTCCATCATATGTAGACACAAGCCAGGTAACCATTGTTCTGGTCCTATACCATCTGGAAACGGCTTTACTCTGAATAAATCCTCTTGCTGAAATGGTGAGGGTAGTCGAGTCAGATCTTCTGCCAAATGCCCCTTTCTGTATTCTTCACTGGTCGTTTGGATCGCCAAGACAAACATATCTGATGGGGAGGTGAGCAAGTGCTATCATATATTGGCACGAGGGGCTCACATAATTGTCACCCACCCTCCCTTTTTTGGACCAGTCTGATGTAGATATTATTTGTGGTCCAGATCCCACGATTGGACAAGGGGCGGATATAGGCTTGTGCCTCCCGTGGAGATAGTGCCAGGACGATGTCAGTTCTGCGAGACATCTTACTGTATAGGGTTGACAGGGTGCAAATCAGTAGACGTAAGGTATAGTCAAACAAGGGAGGTTCGCAACTGATATATATATGGTGTGTCTAATTCTCCCAGTTGAATGGAGCCATGGCTTCACCACGATACTCTCGAAGGGTCGCAGCAGCCTTACCCTGTTGCTCTCAAAGAGCCACTGCTGTATCGCGATGCTCTTGAGGAACCATGCCATTATCTTAATGCTCTCAAAGAGCCACTGTGTTATTGCAATGCTCTCAAAGAGCCACAGCAGGCCATACATAGGTACGCTGACGCCTCCCATTGTTCTCTCATCTCGCTCATCCCTACCGCCACCTTTCAGATGCCCTACCACTATCAGAGGTGTTTTAACTGTGGCGAGCCGCGCTTGCGGATGACAAATCAACTATGGAAATGCTCACAATGTTGGTATGTTCATCATTCATGACCCGGCTTTCATGTACTCAAAGGTAACTAGCTTGGTACAGTACTGCTCAAGGACGTGCCAGGCCGAAATGTGGTGGTTTCACAAGATATTCTGCAGTATTTGAACTCTCCGTGATCAGTCGCCACTAGAGCAGGTGCTACACAATCAATCTCGCCAATGGTTGAAGGCTGCAAGTCCTATTCTGTTTCAGTACGCCCTATGGGCCCTCAATATTGCCCAGTTTGGCCTGAGTTTAATGAATAAACTCTGGTATGTCTACGTCTGGTACTGTGTCAAGTTTCCCACTTACTGTTTTCTATGTCCAGCATCCATATACGGATGGAATCAACATTGAACCCACACCTGCTCTCTAATAGGGCTGAGTTTGAGGTAAGTTTGTGGCTCTAGCTTGTAATACTTCCTCATCATCCCTTGTACAGATGAAGTCTGGGCTAGTATGCCCTTTATCTCTTGAAATGCTTATGCCTCAGGAGAGTCATTGCATTGTGCTGCTTGTGGAGTTTCTCATCATACCTTCTACAGGGACTGCTGCTGCTACTGTTGTACACCAACTCCAGCATAGTATCAGTGAGCTACCTTCCATACTTCAGAATCGCCAACTGGCAAGACTTCTCCAGAGGAATTGGGCAAACAGGCTGTTCCATCGTCTTTCACAGGGTGTTTGGTAAGAACTCCGAGCTTTATGATCATGCAGCGGTTGTAGCTTGAGGGACCGCAGATCAATTGCCATTCTATCACATACTATGAGGGTGTATATAGGCAACGGTCTTGAATTCAGAATGTAATGTGTGAGCTGGTAATCATCGAGGCTGCACACTATGGATTGAAACTGACTTGTCTGACTTCAAGCATGCGTCATGGCCACAAACCTTTGTGGTATGAGTATGATGAGTATCTTACATACACAGCAGCAACAACTTCGGACTGACGTAAGAACACAGGACAAAGAGGAATATAGCAGGATGGTAACAAGACAGCAAGCCAGGAACGATATCAAGCAAGAATAGGGCAACATCAAGAAAGGCAAGGAAAGCAAGAAGAAGGTACAACGGGTAGTAGAATGTGAGTCTCAGTTTGCAATGACTTGGGACCATCCCACCACCTGTCTAACCACCTTAATGAGTCCATGTTTTGCGGATTGGAGTTGGTGCTTGGTGGAATGTTTTATAGCGCGAGTACGATGCAGGATGCATTGATGGAGAGTGAGAGCATTTTCAATGCCGTTGACAAGCTAGTATGATGATTAGCACATGAAGCATTAAAAGAAAACGTTCACATACCTCAGTATTGTTGGCTTGGGGAGATGGGTTCAAGGTATGATACCATTCAATCTCATCGGCGCTCAGATTGACCAGCGTTTCCTGCTTACAGTGAGATGAATGGCAAATGAGAAGAGATGAAAGACACACCTGAGAAGAGAAGAAATTGTTCATTGCACAACAATGGATGCCTCAATAGGTTGTAAATGTAAAATGTGATCGATCACTGAGTAGAAGGCAGTAGCAGCACTGGATCGTAGCCCAAATTTTAGGCTTCATAAAAGTAAGGTCAAATTTTATAAAAAGTCTCTTACAAAACATGATTTTAAGCACCTAAAAATTGTCAAAAAATGCAGAATTTCAGCAAAATTTGATGAATCATAAAATCCTTGGCTAATTCAGACTTTTGTATCTAATTTTTAGACTTTAGAAATATTGAATTTTTGCTTATTTTTATTGGAGAAAAGTTTACTATGCAAAATTCAAAATTTTGATACACTTTTGTTTCTCCAAAAGTAATATAAAATTTAAACTGCTAATTTGGAAAGGTCAGTGATATTGCATACTTAAACATCTCTATCAGATAGTATAATTGACAGAGACTATGATTTACCAACAATAGTAGTCTATATCTTCTCTCTAGGCTTTCTATTTATAACACTTTATTCTGATATATACAATTATATTATGATTTCTAGAGAAATAAAAGTGTATCAAAATTTTGAATTTTACATAGTAAACTTTTCTCCAATAAAAAATAAGCAAAAATTCAATATTTCTAAAGTCTAAAAATTAGATACAAAAGTCTGAATTAGCCAAGGATTTTATGATTCATCAAATTTTGCTGAAATTCTGCATTTTTTGACAATTTTTAGGTGCTTAAAATCATGTTTTGTAAGGGACTTTTTATAAAATTTGACCTTACTTTTATGCAGCCTAAAATTTAGGCTACGGTCCAGTGCAGTCCAGTCTGGAAGCACGAGTCAACGGAGACAAGCATGTTAACTTCATTCCACTTTGCCGTTCGACATTTAACACTCACCATCATGTCCTCTTCTAGTCTTCTTCCAGCTTCACTCCTCCAACCCTCTACTCTGATGTACAGCAGCGGAAACCTTGTCAGTTGCATGTTTTTAGCACAATAAGATTGATTATGCATTGTCTTGTCTTCGGATGACTTAGTGTCAGTCTGTCCCATCTCAAGTTTCTTCCTCTATACTATGGCTATAGGCCTTCTGACTTGCTTGTGTTGCTAAACTCTTCAGTTAGTCTTTCCCTCCTCTCCTCCTCACAGAAGAAGAATCTCACTACCCCGGAGTGTACTCCGCTGTTGCAAACGCAGGCGGTACCAATACTCATGGAAATCTCAGAGCTTCAATAGTCGGCATCATTGCTGCCATCGTTGTCTCTGGTGTAAGCCAGTTTTTTGTATGTTGATGTCCAAACATAATTGCTGGCTCGATCTGTATTCTCACTTTGCTCTCATCTCCTATGCTCACAGCCTCATAAATTGCTGCACAACTCCTACCCTTTCCATCAAACCTGGGACTACTCACCATCAAGATCACGTCTTGTTTGCTATCATGGGTATGTTTCCACTGACTTTGCGGTGGCCCTCCTATGCTTACCTGACCAGAGGGCACAAGAGCTAATGATAGTTGCTACGACCACGAAAAGGGGAACTTTAAGTATGAAGGTAGCCCAGATCGACAAGTCTCTGGTAATAAGAACATAGATGAACCACCTCAGTCAGCTAGTATACCTATCATCGAATGTGAACTACGATGTGACCTGGACACATGGTCCTCATCCCTGGTTATTGTGATAGACCCGCCACCACAATCTATTGCTTGCCTACGACAACATAAACTCGCTGTTGCTGGTGGCCAATTATGGCTTACTGTTAGTCATGATGCCGTTCATGCTAGTGATGAATGATTACTTGCTACAGTGTGTAAAGCACCTCAGAGTGTCACGAAGGAGAAGGGGGTTGTTATGGCCAATGGTGTAAAGGTTTCTGTCGACATGGAGGAGTTGCCCAACAAGGATGCCAAAACCCTTGTGAAATAGAAACAAATCAAACCTATTCGAATTCCCTTGGATCAACCACCTGTTCTCAGTGTTATCAGATGAAGACGTGCAGAAAGGGGAGCAGACAGAGAAAATGGAAGCGACACCAAGAGCGAACCTACTTCCAGTCCAAATTCTACGACTGAGTTCTCCACGACTTCACCGAAGTTTGTCAATGCCTGGACGCGATACTTCAATTACACCGTCGAACAAGAAACCACCACGACACAACAAGCTGTTGTAGCTATTTCTCCAGCAATCGCAGGTGGTATTGATGCTATCCCTTCATCTTCTCAACCTCCGATGCAATATGCACTAGATGCCCTGTCCTTCCTCCAGCGATTACATTCCAGGCCAACTGCAGATGATTGGACTCTAGTCAGCGAGAAAGATTCTCCCGTGCGTCGAAAGCTATTTGAAGAGATATCCTCAGTGATCCCCATACACAAGGGAGAAAAAGTCATTGAGTGAGTATCGACTGAAGAGGTAGCATCTATTCTAACAAGTTACGATTGTCGCAAGCAGTGGGATACCCGGTCTGACTCTGTCAATGTTTTCGAATCATTTGGTGTGGAAGCTCACACTGCGTTCGTCATCACAAAGGGAGGTTTCCCGTTCCGCGATCGTGGATTCTACCTAGCCAATCTTTGCACATGGAATTCTATCGCAAAGATATCTACTCGTCAAAACACTACAGACTCCGAACAACAAACCAACCCATTACTGCCAACTATCAAGTTTCCACTATCAAGGATCCATTGACGGGAGAAATTCGGAGCGCACTGCCCAAGCCAGAATGACTCATTGATCTTGAGGAAGGACGTGCCATTCTTGAGATCGAGATCTGGCCTTCTCATTCAGGCCAAGGGAGAATTCTGGCAAATGGCAAGTCAATAGCAATCCTTTCCAAGAAGGAATCTCTGACCAATATTGGATGGGATGAACTTTTGGATGCACGGATTTCAGAAATGGATTTGCTCTCAAGGTACATCTGTTCTCATGCATGGTCATCTTCGGACTAACAGTAAGTGTTTGCATTTTTGCAGGTCGTCAGAAGGCAATATTAGTTAATGCCTACCGGAATTGCTCACACCGATTGCAATTGCTGAGTACCTATTGGACGAGACCTTGTTGCCTGTCACTCAAACACAAGATATTGACATCACGGAAGTCCAGAGGTCCAGCACCAGAAGATAGCATGGAGTCAGCTGACACTGTATGTGACATTTACCAAGCATCTAATTCATCGAAAATACTCATGTGTTTTCTCAGCGGCTTCCTCAGCTAAACCTTTCAGAGGAGACACGACTAGCTGACTCTGCTACGAATGGTCTTCTATGCTTCTTGAGTGCCTATCCGAATCCATTGTTCCACTTCTCGTCCACTTCGCCGAGACAAAGTGTGGCTAGTCTTATTTCAAGACTGGATTTTACTCAGTCAAGTCATCGTGGTTTGATGATACTGGATAAGAACACGAACATGCCTGATGGCGCTACCATTGTTGCCATTGCTGGTAATCGACCATTGCTCCAAGGCATAAGGATGACAACATATCCATTATCTACTCTTATTGTTGTCATGACCATTATAATCAGATCTCCATCTCCTTTGCCAATCAGATTGGATGACGACAACCCCTGGTCCTTGTCACTGAGAGTCTAGCTCATTCTCATTCTACCTCAATCCACTCTATGTACCCCAGGGCGGACACCCATCAATAGATCACACTATAGATGCGCCTACCTCCAACTCTTCCAACCCTTCTGTTCTCCGGCAGCAATTTCCTCCGGCTAATGTTCACTCTGTGTCTGCTTCACTCACCTTATCCTTATCCTGTTCAACTTGAACAGTCTAAACCTGACTCGCCCTTGGACAAACAGTAACCAGCATGGTAATAACAACCCCTTGACTATGGCAAACCTATCACAAATCAATGCCAATGACTCAAAACATGGAGGTAGACAATTGCCGAATTCCTCAGCTTCCGGTATTCCTACGCGAAGGCTACACCTTTGCGTCATCAGCTCCTCATTTCTCCCACATCTTGTTATCATCTGGATTGAATGGTACATGTGACATCAGCCCCACATCTATTGGTAAATCTGAGGAAACTGTTGCCATTACAGCGGTGGAGAAGCACATGTCTCGCAATGACAGGGATATTGCTGCTATACTATGTACAGTGCCCCTGTTTTAGGTAATTGTGACTTTTGGGAAACTCCTATAAACTTGTTTACCATTACTCTACTACGCTACTTGTGCATATTTCATATATGATGGCAAAATAATTTGATTTAACAGGTAATTACATAAGAAAATCAATATAGTCAGTCAATCAGTTAATCAGTCAATCAGTCAGTCAGTCAGTCAGTCAGTCAGTCAGTCAGTCAGCCAGTCAGTCAGTCAATCAGTCAATCAGTCAGTCAATCAATTAGTATTTCTACCCAAAAAAACTCCAAGTTTTTAGAGCAATGGAACTTCTGAAAAATGAATTATTAAAATGAAAATATTTCTGAAGTATTTATAGCACTGAAAAGAACAGAAAAATACAAAGTAATATGCTGTATAAGACATTGAAATTTGATACCAATTTGGATGTCACAGAATAGTGGAAAAGTTCAAATATATATGAAGATTAAAAACAAAAGAAAATCTCAAATATCTTATAGCAATTTGGTAACTGAAAAATAGTGAGAAAAATATTGAATTCTAGCAGACAGTTTTATATGAGAAAATATCAAAAAGATATTGAATTTTACAATGCTGATTTAGTAGTGAAAAAAAGAAATCAGAAAGAAATCCTACATTTTTATCAAAGAAATATGAGAGACAGAATGTTATGAAAATATTTCTTTTTACAAACTAGAAAACAGTAAGAAAAACTCAAAATCTTTACAGAATCTTAGCTATTATAAAAAGTTGACAAGATTTTGAATTTTATTTTATTTTATTGACTGGAAAAGTTACTTGAAAATCATTACATTTTATGATCAATTTTCCACCTTTTTATTGGGCCTAGAATCTGGTTTTTGGCCCAGTGTATATCTCTAATATGTGGGCTCGGTTCATTGCGCCAATATTCTGCCATTGAGGTAGACCACTATGCCAGTGATAGTAGGCATGAATCGACACTAAAATCATTAGGAAAAAAGCCACAAAAGCATCACAATGAGGGTACATACATACTATATTAGCTTACCTCATGTCGACCTGAAACATTCACTCATTGACATTGGAGCCACATTATCATAAACAGTGTTGGCCATATTTCCATCCTACTCTGCAAAGTCATCAGTCACCTTTTGGCCTTGAAGTAACTTCAAGAAGTGGAGGTGACAGAAGATGTTGCAATGTACTCAAGAGTTTCGAGTTGTAAACTGGCATACACCCATCCGTATACTGGTATGCTACGGGGTGGAGCCATTCTGTACACGTACTGTATCCGGAAGATGCCGAACAGTAAATAGTACACCGTGTTTTCAGTTTTACGAGCATCCATATGCTGTATGTACGGTACGATTGGGAGCCCTAGTCTTTCCTTCCTGACATTGCCGATAGGCCTCCGATCATCAGCCCCATAATATCTTTCTCATTTATCTCTTGTTTAATTACCTCGTATTCTTTCCTCCCATACCTTTTCATATGTCCTATGATTCTGACCCTATTCCTATCACACCATTCACACATCACTCCCCTTCGTATTTTCTCTAAGTCCTCTGTTCCTTGTAGGAGTCTCATAGTATAAATACTCATCTCACTTGCTGTATTTCCTTAGTATAAAACTCGACTTTGATTTGTCCTCATACCTCCGATCCCCGTGTGATTCCCTACCCCTCCGACCAGGACTTGACTTCAGTTTAGTCCACCATCTTAACATCTCTCTCTTCACTCGTCTTCTAGGACTTCCTAGTTGACACTCCGTAATCTGGCAAAACATCCTAGTGACTATTCCGGTATTCCTACTTACCTCTGTCTACATCTTAGGTCCCCTACTTTCCCGACATCTCCAACTACCACTGTCTCTGAAAACCAGGGCTGTATCCTAGAAGGGCGCAACACATAAGTTGAAGCCAAGCCCATTTGTATTTGACTATCTACGTTACAGGTCCCAAGTCACCAACCAGTTGTCAACTCTATCCCTACCCTTCCCTCGCTCTCTCCTCTAAGCGACCTCTGCGTTGCTCCGAGATGGACCGTGACAGGGAGAGCTGGAGATAGGCTATCTGCTACTGGGATGGTGGAGAGAGGGTGGGGGATGGAGATATAGTGTTGGATAGGCAATCTGAGGGTGGAGGGAAGTTGGGAGGCTAGTGGAAGATGGTCTATCTGGGTGGGAGGGATGGTAGGATAGGGTGAGATGGGTCATCTGAAAATACAGGGGTGTGGTGAGCTAGTAAGGGATAGGCAATCTGGAGGGAGGGGGAGGAGAGGGGGGTACTTTTGGGGTAAAATACTGAATGTATAGATCATTATTGGGGTAGTGCTGCATGGTATAGACACAGCGGGGATCCAACTCTGGCATCAGTGATGCCAGGGAAAGAACATCGAAGAGATATTTATTATGTTTCTCATGATGTTTTTTAAAAAGATTTTGGTGCAGAATATTCTAAATGTTTTCTTTCAATGTTCTTCCAATATTTAATTAGGAGAACAGACACTTAGTTCATTCATTTAGGGGAAAATAGCTGCTTCCTGCATTACTATTAATGCTACATAACATACTGAGATACACAGGCAATTATTTAGAGTCTTATTTGGACACTCAGGTTGGTATTTCATGATTTGGGAATGCCACCACTTTCCTAAATAGGCATATACTCTGGTCAAAAATATTGTAAAAATAGGGTAATAAACATCGATAGAAATATTCTACATGTTTCTCCCGTGTTCTTTTTTAGTGAACATTATGTAAACAGATAAGATATTTCCTCGATGTTCTTTCCCTGGCATCACTGATGCCAGAGCTGAATCCCCGCTGTGAGAGGGATGTTGGGGGGTCAAAAAATGTGTGAAAAGAGTGATTTGTAAAATATGTTCTAGAAAGCATACTGGAGTGATAATTGATGAAAAAAACATGATTTGAGCTTGGGGACCTTGAGGAGCAGATGTACTAGAATCAGACTGGGACCACTTTGAGACTTCATTTCAATTGCAATAGGTAGATATAACTTGGTATATGATAGGGATGGTCAAGTTTAGAGGTAGGTGCTGCATAGTGGATGGTAAATCATGCCGCACACAGGCATGCTAGGTGCAGCAAAAATATACCATTGGATCCACTTCTGAAATATGAATCAAATGGTATATAACATATGAGCAGTGGGTAGGAAATGAACTCTCAATGTGGTGTTTGAGTCTCTGCTCAAGAAATTTGTTTTCATTGTTGCGCCGCGCACAGATAGGCTAGGCGCGCGCAAGAGGCATTGTTGGGTTCCCCTTGAGAAGACGAATCCAACGGTGTATAATACATGTCAGGTGATGGAAGAATACTCCTTTAATTGTGCATTTGATTTCCTGCACAAGAAAATCGTTTCTGTAATTGTGTCGCGCACAGAGATGCTATGTGCGAGAATGAGGTACCGTTGGATTCCTCTCAACAAGACGAATCCAATGGTGTATAGAACATGTCAAACTACGAGGAAATAGTACTTTAATTGTGCATTTTATTTCTTGCACAGGGAAATCATTTCTGTCATTGTGCTGCGCACAGATAGGCTATGTGCGGGGGAAAGATATCGCTGGATTCGCCTTCTCAAGGCGAATCCAACAGTGTATAATACATATACAGTGAGTGCAAATTGGAGTTCCAATTGTGCGTTCAATTTGTGTTAAGTCTGAGATGCATAAAAATCATTTCTGTAAGTTCACAGCACACAGACATGCCAGGTGCACTGGGGGAGCATTGTTAGATTCCCCTCACTCAGGCAGATCCAACAGTATATAATACATGCCAAATGATAGAGAGATAGTATTTTAATTGGGTGCTTGATTTCTTGTGCAAGAATATTGTTTCTGCAATTGCACTGCGCACAGATATGCAATGCGTGAGAACAAGAGACCATTGGATTCCTCTCAAAAGGACGAATCCAATGGTGCATAAGACATATTAAACAGTCCAGTATTAGTACCTCAATTATGTGTAGGTGTGATTCTGTATGTAAAAAGATTATTTCTGTTATTTCACCATGCACAGATACACTAGGCACTGCACAAGGGGATATTTGGATGCTCCTTTGAAATACAAATCCAATGGTATATTATAAATACAGTCTGGTGGAGATATAGTATCTCAGACCTTCATCTGATTTTGCACACATAGAAATTGTTTGTGACACTGCACTGCACATAGGCATGCTAGGCTTTATGAAAGGGTAGATCTCAACTCTCATTCAGAATACAAACCCAACAATATATGATACATGTTATAGTCTAGCTGTCCTAAGTATTGGACAAACTTTTTCTTAGCCCTAGGGTTAGTATATCCTGTTACAAGTTTCACTTCTAATACTGTTCTTCATAGTACTCTGTCTTATATATTTGTGGTTATGCTCCAAGTTCTGTCATGGTAGCTGGGGTCCCAGATATTGCTTCATTCAACAAATCTAGGCTACCTTCCTTTGTATTATTTGGCTACATGGTAAGCCTTGTATGCTCAGAAAGGGGTGTAATTTGGGATGTTTCTTTGTCAGGAGAGTGGAGAAGTAGATCATACTTTTCTGATTCTAGTACATCTGCTCCTCAAGGTCCCCAAGCTCAAATCATGTTTTTTTCATCAATTATCACTCCAGTATGCTTTCTAGAACATATTTTACAAATCACTCTTTTCACACATTTTTTGACCCCCCAACATCCCTCTCACAGCGGGGATTCAGCTCTGGCATCAGTGATGCCAGGGAAAGAACATCGAGGAAATATCTTATCTGTTTACATAATGTTCACTAAAAAAGAACACGGGAGAAACATGTAGAATATTTCTATCGATGTTTATTACCCTATTTTTACAATATTTTTGACCAGAGTATATGCCTATTTAGGAAAGTGGTGGCATTCCCAAATCATGAAATACCAACCTGAGTGTCCAAATAAGACTCTAAATAATTGCCTGTGTATCTCAGTATGTTATGTAGCATTAATAGTAATGCAGGAAGCAGCTATTTTCCCCTAAATGAATGAACTAAGTGTCTGTTCTCCTAATTAAATATTGGAAGAACATTGAAAGAAAACATTTAGAATATTCTGCACCAAAATCTTTTTAAAAAACATCATGAGAAACATAATAAATATCTCTTCGATGTTCTTTCCCTGGCATCACTGATGCCAGAGTTGGATCCCCGCTGTGTCTATACCATGCAGCACTACCCCAATAATGATCTATACATTCAGTATTTTACCCCAAAAGTACCCCCCTCTCCTCCCCCTCCCTCCAGATTGCCTATCCCTTACTAGCTCACCACACCCCTGTATTTTCAGATGACCCATCTCACCCTATCCTACCATCCCTCCCACCCAGATAGACCATCTTCCACTAGCCTCCCAACTTCCCTCCACCCTCAGATTGCCTATCCAACACTATATCTCCATCCCCCACCCTCTCTCCACCATCCCAGTAGCAGATAGCCTATCCCACTCTCTACCCCTCTCCCCCTCATCCTAGATTGCCCAATCTATAGCACAAACAGCACTACCCATCCTACTTTCCAGATTGCCCATCCCACACTCTTACCTAACATCTATGGAATTTTCGAGCTCAACAACCTGGCTCTACCTACCAGCAACATTGGCACCCTATCTCATACTGTATATCAGTCCCATAGTGACTGAAAGGTGTGCCACACCACCAAGGATTTTGGAACTGACGAGCACAGTATGTAGTTGGACCTTCTCCATTAAGCACTTTCGAAGCCTGGCAAAAGCCTCAATGAACTCATCAATCTTCTTGTTCGAATTGGACATTTGTTGTGCTACTACTTGTTCTGATATTGTCATCAGTTTTGTACAGATGATAGAGATTGGGGGACATACTCGCAAAGCTCAGTTGGAGGTATGTACACATAAATGTGGCACATTCTGTTACTTGGTTAAGCATATCAGTAATAATAGACTCGAGACGTATCGCATCCTCTCTAATTTTCTTGACGTCCTCGATGAAGTCAAATGTATCATCAATGGAGCTGACAAGATTGAGGACCCGTCTGTCTACTGACTGCTGTTGCTGAACAATCTGATCAATAATTATGAGCAAGAAACTCCACTGATAGCAATGAAACATACTTTGTACAACAATGAGCAAACTTGCCATGCAAAATCAACCCAGGGATGTAACTGCATGGCATGGTTGTACTATTAGTGTACTTAACAAGTTTAACAGAGGCATAGACAGCATACCTTCATTAGCTCATCAATTTTGCTCACAATCCCACTTAGCAACTCCAACTTCTCAAGAACTTTCCCTACTTTCTTGGATGTACTGCCAGGGCCAATCTGCTCATCCACAGACATCTTGGCAGCATTGAACGCATGCTCGGCCATCTTGTGTTCAGGCGCCTTTGTAAGTAGCTCCTCTCTCTTCGAGGACAACTCAGACCTGGTCAGCTCCTCATCAGGAATGTCTGAGATTTGCTTTGCATTTTTGCTCAACCCCCTTTCTTCACCATGTGGGTATATGTACTTGGTACTGACCACAAGTGTACCAATAGGGTGTCTCTCCTCCGTACTGTACAAGGTCAATTCTCCTGTGACAGCCAAACAGATCAGGCTCAGTATTTTCAATCCACATTGAAAGCAACATACTTTGAATAGACATGAGATCTGACACTTTGCACTCCGCCTTGCCAACAATGTGATTAGGCACAAAGGTATGGGACTGTCTGAGACAAAATACAATAGTCTAGCTCTCCTTGATCCCATCCCTTTGTCACTGGGTATAATACTGAATTTTATAGCATAAAAAAGCAAGGAAAGATTTTAGAAAAAGTCCCAGCTTTTTTACTAGACTTTGTATTCTAAAAAATCAAAAAAGATTCAGAATAGTTGTAAAATCTTTTGCAGCTAAAGAAGATGACAGGAGTCTGAATTTTTGGTCTCATAAAATTAAAATTTTCTATCGCTAAACAAACCGGTCTATTGGCCTATAAATCAACTTGTTAACTTATCAACTTACTTACTAACAGTCTAATATGGCTAGAAGTCAACTAGTAAATAGGTCAATAGGCCTGTAGATTAAGTGATAGAAGTTTTCATGAGACCAACAATTCTGAATCTTTTCATCTTCTTTAGCTGCAAAAGATTTTACAACTATTCTGAGTCTTTTTTGATTTTTTAGAGTGCAAAGTCTAGTAAAAAAGCTGGGACTTTTTCTAAAATCTTTCCTTGCTTTTTTATGCTATAAAATTCAGTATTATACCCAGTGTGTATTTTTATCAATTTCATCTGGGAATTATGAAACAAAAAAAAACATACAATGTGACTTTATCTTCCCATTGAGCAGCCAGATCGTGGATTCCTTTTGTCTTTCCATGAAGCCCAGATTCACTTGTCTTGATTTCAACATACAGCTTTGGAGCCTTTTGTCCATGGAAATGCTTCTCTAGCTGCACATCGACTACTTGATGAACTGCAATATAAGTGCGGTGAGTATAGAAATTGGTTAGCAAATAACCTGAATGTACCAGTCAAAGTCAGTTTAGGAACCATTGCCGTGGATGACGTATATCAGTGGCAGTCGGTTTGAAGGCAACTAGTGAAAGGCAACAGCGAAGGGGATCCGTGAATAGGAGACTAGTATGGATGCGTTGCCAGTGTGAGAGCTAGTGGCTGTCTTATTGATATCGGAAGTAGAGTAAAAATGTCTTTGCACAGGAAGGCACCTTGTGACCAGCCAGAAGCTGCAAAGCAAGGCTCACACTGATATCTCTCCATGAGGTTTAATTGAACTACAACCAGTAGCACAGGAGTTACATGGAAATAGCGGCCACAAAGGCCATTCCGGAGACCTCGGTACCATCCATGAAAGTATATCTGGGAAAACAGTGTTAAATACATGATTATTATTTAATATGCCATTCATATGTTTCTTCTGGCCTGTATCAGAAAGTTGCAAGATATCATTCAAAATTGACACTACCGATAAGACATAAAGCAATATTGATCAATGCGCGAAGGGGAAACTTTTCAGATAGAGACCGATGGGTTCTTTGTTGTGGACCATCCAATACTTCAATTCTCGATTGAATACGCAACAAATTGTGATCCTGTGAGGCCTGTTGCAGGAATGCTACAAGGTTAGCATTAATGCAAATGTGGCTTCAAGCTTGAGTATGGATGGTCCGACGAGTTTGTTTTTCAGAATATCCTAGTAACGGACCTAGTACCGTTCTCACATCACTTGCTACTTTTAGAAAGTCAAGACATAGTCGTGATCCAACAATGACAACCCAAAGATTGATTGCTAGAAAGCAAGCTTAAATTAGCAGCATATACCTACACTTTGACTATGTGGATGTACTTTGTGCGAATTAGAATGCCTATGTCATTGTTCATGGATGTCCAGAAATCAAACTTGACATCAATATTATTTGTCACGGGTCACTGTAGTGTCAATTGGTGAATGTGAGTGTCAATGGCCTCGTATCACTTATAGAAATGTTTGTATCCCCAATAGGTTGGGACCACTCATTGGCTGAAGGAAACATCTTTTCAAACTCATTGGTACAATTCATGAACAACAAGAGACAGGATAGTCGAACGTACTACAATTACAATGGATCAGATCTTGCCAAGGAAATTATTTTGTCATCCATAAGGAGAAGGTATGACATTGTCTGACAGGTTAGACAGATTGGGAGAGTGTGCAGGGGCACAAACAACCTCAGAAAATGGGTTGGAATAGAGTAATTTGGATGTACCTTGGGTACTCAGACACAGAGTGCAAATTTGTGTTTCAAAAACTTCCCTCCTTGATTACATTTGTAAAAATCTTGCATCTTGGATGAGACGTATGATAACACAAGAGACCGTTCTTGCCTTCAGCTCATCAACTCCAATCAGTCAATGTTTTGAGCATCACTGAAGGGTGATGAATATAGACCGTGAGCGTGTGGTGCACCGTGAGATGACAAGGAGAGTGCTGAACTAGAATGTTTGCAAGGTTGGAGCATAAGTTCCTTGGTGTAAGTTTTTACAAGTTTGACCTCCAGTCAGTCCAATTATGTGGGTGTGGCCAGAAGTCTATGCAGTCCTATACCAAGAGGCAATGGTTAGGTCGAAGTCAATGGGTCTAGCCGAGAGGGGGGGTTTGTACTAGAAGTCAAGGGTCTGTGCGTAATATTCACATTACCTAGAAGCTCTCAAGCTGAAGGTTGTGTTTGAGTTGTGCCTCATCTCAATTGCATCTGGAAGCTCTGCGACCTTTGACATATTTGACATCTCCAGTTTTCCAGTCACCTGAAACCTTGAAAGTTATGGACCGACCCCTAACCCCTGATCAGCACATCACTGGCCTAGTGAGACAAGGAGCAGATATATAAGGTAAGGAATTGTACAGCCTGAGTTTGTTAGGGGTGCCAGTGAGAGGGAATGAGTGGTGTAGTAAAGGAAGCAAGTTATTGCTGGGTGCAAGCACCAAGGCGCCGGCCATTTTCTGTGCACCGCACTGCCACTTGCCTCCAACTGTTACAACCGACCCTGGTTATAACTTATAGGTACCCAAGTAGAGCCGAGACTACACAAGACAAGGTAGCGTTATGAGATGTATAGACCGGTAGCGATGGGTAGATCAAGCTTGGCTTGATCTGTACAAAGGGCAACTACTTATACTAGCTAAGATGGTCCGTGCACGAAGGCAGTGCGTGCTAACTATAGATACGGAAGGCAGACGGAACGGCAGAAGGCGGCAGAAGACAAGAAGCAGAAGCTAAACTAATAATAGGACGGAGGAAGCTCAGAAGCTTCGGCGATGGCGGGCATATGTGTGGGAACACTATAACTACAAAGGGTAAAGGCAAATGGAAGCGTACTTGTCACGAGGCAATAGAAGCGAGGGGGAATCCCTGGGGAATCCCTGAATTGTAACCCTAACCTAGGGGCTATCCGAGCGTCAGAGTATAGTCTGTAACACCAACGACGATCTCAAAATTTGAACATGAATATCTCAGTAAGGGCTTTGTCTATTCACTTCATTCCTTCTCTTGTGCGTTAAGCTCACTTTCCCGCACAGCATAGTGGAAAGAAAACCAGATTTGAACATTTTTTGCATGTTCCCACTTTTTACATCTCGAACAACAGTATATCGGTCAGTTCCTCATCGATTCTCTTGTTTCTTTCAGAAACAAGTTCAGATAATTGACCCGCATAGCATGGTATCACGATTTCTGGCTTTGTGCCAACTTCGCTCTTCCCGGTGCTGATCCCGCCTAGCAACTTGAACACACATACCCCTGTATGTCCTTGGGTCAATACCCTCATTCGTCATCGTGATCAGTGTTACTAATCTTCCTGATGAATGCCCTAGTGCTATCTGTGATCCCCCCTACTGTCTAGTTCAGTTTGAATGGCATGCGCACCTCGCGCAAAGCCTCTCTCTGAAGACCTCCGATGGGTTCTTGTTCATATGCACTACCAACAAAATCTTACCATCAATGAAATTGCCATGCAGACTGGTGTGCCCAAGCAAACCATCCAGCGAGTCTTTCAAGTTCTATACAGAATGGGACATGTTCTACCAGCCTCAACATGCCATGATGCCCATAACAAACTCAGTAACAGTGACCTTTCTGTATACTGCCATCTGATTCTTCATTCGCTTTTATTGACAATGTCCCCAGTTCTAGATTCTCATTGGTAATATAGAGCACTTACCAGATATGTATATGGATGAGTTCATGCATCAACTCGAGGATCTGATGGGACATTCTGTCTCAAGGTGGACTGTATGGAGAGCTCTTCGTAAAATGGGATTCACACGTAAAAATGTATTGTTTCCCTAGTAGTGCTTGGTCTCGTAGGGTTCATGTTTGGTTCCTCTCAGATTACCAAGTTAGCATTGGAACGTAATGAAGCAAATTGACAAAAGTACATATTATGTATGGGTCTTCTCTATGAAGCTCGACAACTTGTTTTTGTTGATGAGAGTTCATTTGACCGTCAAACTACTTACCAGGGATATGCATGGGCTTTGAAAGGACAACAAGCAGAGTGCAAGTGCTTCTTTATGCGTGGGAAGAGGTAAATGATGCAGTACCATCTTCCAATCAACCGAGCCCAGGCTTATGACTTTGCATAGGTACTCCATCCTGCCTGCAATTTCACTCGATGGAATATTCTTCTGTCATGTTGTCGAAGGCTCCTTCAATACCAAGCGCTTCAAAACATTTATTGAAACTCTTCTTGACTTGATGCAACCATACCCTGCACCAAACTCAGTAATAGTAATGGATAATTGTTGAATTCACAAGGCACCAGAGATTGCTGAGTTGATCGAGTCCCGGTATGTTATTAATCCTTCTGTATATGCTAAATTTGATGGCTTGACTGTATCATTTAGTGGTAGGAAGATGGAGTTTCTTCTGGCATATTCCCCTGACTTCAATCCCATTGAGCAAGCATTCTCCTCAATAAAAGCATATATCCGTAAACATTTTGCGCATTTCTCTCGCTCAGGTACAACAGGCACAAATCTTGAGGATATTGCAGAGGTGTACAAAATGCTTTTTGAGGCAGTGTACTTGATCATGCCTGAGAACGCACATGTGTTCTATCATCATAGCCCATATATAAACCATTATGCTAAAATACACATTAAGTATCCTTAACAGCTCAAAAACAATGGGACATCAATGAAGCATTGAAATTATAGGTGTAATGGTTGAAATAAACTCTTAGTCATGGTTCTGGTCATGGCTGTGTTCATAATTGAAGTACTCATGATTCTGCTCATACTGATCAGCGGTGAATGATGCTAGTCGTCATCATTTAGGTGACCTAGGTGACTGACTTGGTGAATGTCAATCATGATAATCATGATTGAGTGGAGTGTGAGATGGGCCTGGCCAATGATTGGGGGGTTCGTAGCAATCAAGATGATCAAAGCGACTCAAATGCGAATGTGCTGTTGTGCAGTGATCAACTGCTTGGTGATCACTGTAGTAGCCGTAATGATCTCTTGGCTGTTCAGAGTATGTCCTATAATGGTCCCTTGACCATTCGATGTATTCAGGATAATCCTGTCGAGCATGGGAAGGTAAGGCGGCCTGAGGCCTAGCTGGGTGTCTGACTTGAGGGTAATTATAATGGTCACGGTCAGGATAGTATGGAGGGTAAGTAGGTGGGACATATGCCGGTGGAAATACTGGGCTAAATGAGGGAGGAAAAGGGGGGTGCCCGGAATAGGGAAACCCAGGCCATTGTGGCAAGACTGGTGGCTGATACATCTGAGGTATTATCAGAAGTGAGTATGATATAGTAGAGCCAGGTGGAAGAGCATAAGGTGTGGGGTGATTTGTATACGGGGCTTGTGACACTGGTGGGTTTGCTGAAACGGTTGAAGAACTGGTTGAAGTTATCCAGAGCTGGTGTTGCTTGGACACTACTTGCTGGTTCGGTTTTACCCAATTTATAGGGTGTAAAACCCCCAGGGAACTTGGCGATAATACCAGGTGGAACGCTAGAGGTGTCTGCACCTCCCACTTTCAGTGCCTGTGAGTGTAACAGTCAGGACTACCGAAGCTGTGATATTAACAGAAATAAACAACACACCACCATGCTGACCTACTTTGATGTTTCCTTTATTGTCACCTTGTGATGCTCGCTAGAAGGCAAGATGACACATGCACATCTACACTTCTGACAGTAGAAGTTGCATGTGATCTCCTTCATTGTAGAATCGAACAAAGCCTGATGTAATTTGTCACTTTCCTCTTCACTGTTGCTTGCATCCTTTGTGTGGCCACTTGTCTTAGATCGTTTTAAGGTACCTTTGGATGTTGCCATCTGCTTTGTGACTGCTATCATGCTTGCCTCCGAGTCTGGCTTGGGGTTGTCAAGCCTCACGATAGGAATCGTGAATGGTGGTACAACACCTTTCCCATGGTTTTTCACTTGCTCGCTGTTGATATAGTCCCCAACATGCCACTTTAGAATATTTCATTCTTTGTCATTAACGAGTGACTTTGGAATAGGCTGTGCATTACGGGCACTTGAAGGAGTCTTCTATGGGAGTATGTACCCAAGCTGAAGCTGATCCAGGTGACAATCCATGGTGATTGCAAAAACTGTTTTTGCACTGTGCCAAGTATCATTGGAAGTAAGTCCTACTCCCTTCATATGGTTCCTGTTACGGGCGAAGCCCTTTCACGCAGGTACAAGTTAAACAGGGTAAGAAAGGGTAGATTGCCTAGGTCAGGTTAAGGAATACAAGCTAGAGCTACTGGGTTTATATACTAGGGACCGTGGCTGTACTACGTGAGAGAATAGAATAGTCTAGACTAGGATGATGTCATAATGACGTCAGTTATGACATCACTTGTGGAGCAGATGACGTCATGTGGGAGAACTGATAGGTAAGCTAGTCTGGTGATTGTTCATGTGTTACCGGGCCATGTGGTTACTGAGTCACAGGTACAAGTAAGGGAAAGGAAAAGGAAAAGAAAAGAAAAAGTGTACGTTCATTGTAACATTACCCCCTTCTCATGGGTACAATTTCCCTGAAATTGGTAACTACTTAGTAATCTACAGGTTCGTCGGTGATGTTGGACATGCCGACATCGTCGATGTTGTGGTCCACATAGTTGTCATCGACATACGTATCAGTAGTGGGGGAGGACGAGGAGGAAGAGTGTCGATTACGACGTGGTCGGGGGCGAGGGTGATGTCGGCGAGGGTTGCGCATAACAGGAAGTCCAACATGGAGGACTTGGGGAGGAGTAGTGGAGCGGGGAGGAGTAGGGGCGTGAGGAGGAAGTTCTATGGTTTTGAACCAGTCTTCAGTGGTGAGGGCGAAGCGACGCCCATCGATGGTAACCGTTTCCATTTCTTCCGAGGGAATTATTCCCCAAATGCCGGCACAAGGGATATCGACTGGTTCGTCATCTCTTGGGTAGATAGGTCGGCTGATCATTCGACCTGGAGGAATATCAGGGTGGTTAGGAACAGTGACCACTGGTTCCACACGGACAGGGACAGGAGTTTCAATGGGAATGGGAATGGAAGGTGGGGATGATGGTGCTGTGGGAGCACCAGAATTGGTGGAAAGACCCTCGACTCGCACCGCGAGGAGGTTCACTTCCAGTTCAGCGAGGATGACTGTGAATTCGCGGTAGAGGCCTGCAGCTTCCTGAAGCTGGTTCTCGAGGCGAGCATTGACAAGGTCAACTTGTCGTTGAGTGAGGCGGATGCTGTTGTGGAAGTGGTCTGCCAGGTTGCGTAAAACCTGAATTCGACGAAGAGACTTCGAGGCGTTGAGCATTGTTGGAGGTAGTAGCGAGACATGGAGAAGACATGTTTGAGAGGAGATTCTGTGTAGCTTGGATCGATTGGATTTAGCTGAGGTGTCTAGCTAAGTTTCCATCTCCTTTTATACGCAGTCAGCATCTCGGTGGCATTGGTGAGATTACCTTCTGGTTCGAATGTGTTCTCGGAGGACGGATATCCTTTCCACTTGACCAGGTACTTCAGGTGACCTCCGATCTTGCGGTGTGAGAGAATGGCTTCTACTTCATATTCATCATCTCCATCGATTAGCTCCGGAGGAGGTAGGAGGAAGTTTGGTCCATGTGCTTCGGTCTCACGGTAGGGGGTCAGCAGGGATGCATGGAAGACGTCATGAATCTTCCAATGGTAAGGAAGTTTTAGTTTGTACGTCAATGGTCCTAGAACTTCGGTGATTTCGAAGGGTCCTTCCCTTAGCGGTTTTAATTTCCGATGTTCATATCTGAGCTTGAGATTCTTTCCTTCGAGCCACACCTTTGTTCCCTTCGTGAATGGGGTAAATCTCTGTGATACCTGGTCTGCCACCTTTCTTCTTGCTAACTCGTGTGCTGCTCGTGCTTCATCCCAAATCTTCTGGAGGTTCTGGATGCGGTCTTGTACTGCCGGGACATTTGTTTTAGGATACGCGGTGGGAATAGATTTGGGGTTGTATCCCATCATGATGTAAAATGGTGACATTCCTCTTGATTCGTGGATGCAGTTATTATGAACAAACTCGGCATCTGCCAGGAGGGTTGACCATTGTTCTGGGTTATTGTCACAGAAGATCCTAAGGTATCCTTCCAATTCCTGATTGGTCCGTTCCGTTTCTCCATCTGTTTGCGGGTGATAGGCGGTGCTAAGTTTGGATTTCGTTCCAATGATGCGTAATAGCTCCTTGAACGCATGAGAAGCGAATTGGGGTCCTCGGTCCGATATTAGAGAATCCATTAGCCCAAATCTTTTATACACATGTTGGTGTAATGCCTCCGCTGTTCCTAATGCATCGATCTTCTTTGTGCAGGGTGTGAAAATTGCCCCCTTCGAAAGGCCATGGTCTACCACGACCATGATAGAATCGTATCCATGAGACAGCGGGAGATCTGTGATGAAGTCGGTGGAACAGTCTGCGAATGGTCTATTTGACTTTGTGGGAATTGGATGAATCGGTGGTACTGTAGGGTGAGTGTTGACCTTATTCTGTTGACAGACACTGCACCCTAAAACATAGTTTGTTACAAAGGAATGTAGACCAGGCCACCAATAATCCCTAGAAACCAGTTCCTTCGTTTTGAATATGCCCGGGTGTCCCATAACAGGTAGGTCATGGTGGTCGTGAACAATACGCCTGCGAAGACCTTCATTTTGAGGGACATATGTTCGTCCTTTGAAGGTGATAAGGCCATCTTTGATTTCCCAGTCGTGAAGATCCGCTTTCATTCCGGTCGTACCATTTGACTTCAGGGCTTCTATTGCATCTCGCACGATAGGGTCCATCGTTGTGGAAGAGAGTATTTGTTCTTTCAGAGTTGTATCCACCCTTCGTACAAATAGTGCATCTGGAAGTAATACCTGGAACGTGTCTTCGCTACTGTCATCATCATAGAGGGGGTTTCTGGACATTGTGTCTGAGATGACCATTTGGCTTCCTGGTACATATTTCAGGGTGTAGTCAAACCGTGATAGGAATAGATGCCATCGTTGTTGTCGCGGTGTTAGCCGTTGCGGCATGCGGAAGTATGTGAGGTTCTGATGGTCGCTGCAAATAACCAGCTTGTGTGAAGATCCTTCGAAATAGTGCCTCCATGCGGTTAGCCCACGAATGATACCAAGTAGTTCTCTATCATAGATTTCATAGTTCTTCTCTGCGGGAGAAAAACTTTGTGACAGGAATCCGCATGGGTGCCAATCTCCGTTCATGTCCCGTTGCCGAAGAACAGCACCTGTGGCAAATTTGCTGGCATCTGTTTCCAATACAAATGGTTTGGTGGGGTCCGGAATACTGAGAACTGGTGCCGAGGAAAATTTCGCTTTCAACGTGTCGAATGCTTTCTGGCATTCTTCCGTCCATGACCATGTGACATCCTTCTTGGTAAGGTAATGCAGTGGGCGTGCGAGCTCTGCATAATGTCGAATGAATTTACGATAGAAGTTTCCAAATCCTAGGAAGGATCGTACTTGCTTGACCGTTTCCAGTTGTGGCCAAGTTCGGATTCCTTCCAATTTGACTGGGTCCATATGCAGTTCACCTGGTTTGACAATAAGGCCTAAAAATTCTACTTCTGTTGCATCAAAGACACATTTCTCCGCCTTCAAAAACAAATCGTTCTCCCGTAGCCTTTGTAGGATGCGTTGAATCCGTTGTTGGTGTGTTTCCTTGTCTTTTGAAAAGACCAGCATGTCATCCATGTAAATGACAAGCCATCCTTCATCCAACATGTCTCAAAATAGGTCGTTCATCATGTGTTGGAATGTAGCAGGGGAATTACATAGTCCAAAAAACATGACCGTGGGTTTGAATAGTCCTCTGTTGGTTTTGAATGCCGCTTTCCATTGATCTCCATCTTTGATGCGGACATTGTTGTATCCGCTCCGAAGGTCTAGTTTTGAAAAGATGGTAGCCCCTGTCAACTTGTCCAATAATTCACTGATTAGTGGTAAGGGATACGCATCCTTGATAGTTCCTTCATTGAGATACCGGTAGTCTTGGCAAGGACGTAATGAACCATCCTTTTTTCCTACGAAAAAGAAGGGACTTGCCATCGGCGATTGAGAGGGACGAATATATCCTTTCCGAAGGTTTTCATCTAAGAACTCGTCTAGCTTGGTTTGTTCGAGAGGGGATAGCGGGTAAATTTTGAAATTCCTTGGCTGGAAGTCAGGCTTCAAGTTGATGGCATGATCATAAGGATGTGACTCTGGAAATCTTTCCGCTTTCTTTTTCTCAAAGACATCTAAGAACTCGTGATAGTCTTTAGGAATCATTTCTTCGAGCGGTTTTGCCATCTCCTTCTTGGAAGCTTCCTGTGCCATTGCCATTGCCGGGTTGACCTTTGCACAGATCCAAGCATCACATCCATAGGTATATCTCATCCCATGCATGGTGCGTGTGATACGTCCTATCTGTGGTCCGTAGTGCCAAGGTGTTTCAAACTCAGTTTCTATGGTTAATGGGTCATCCTCTTTTATCCAAACATGACAATTAGATTCCCCTTGGATGTATGAGATGAGGAGTTCTTGAGGTTGTAACTCCTTTAGTCTTTCTTCCACCGTTGGTTCCTGAAATTGTTCTTCGTTCTCCTGTGGTACTTCTTCTTCTACCACCATGGATTCCGAGTCAGGCTGTGCTTCATCAATCTCCTGGGATACTTCTTCTATTATCCCCGAGGATTCCTTGGAGGGGACGTCGGACCTTCCTTCTTCATCGTCATCCACCGTTTCACATGTAACCTTCCGTACTTGACCACAGCTAGGGAGCAGTTGCGATTCCAGTTGGAAGATTCGTCGGAGACGACTGGTGAGAGTATAGAGCCTTGTCTTGCTGAATTCAACGGTTCCTTTAATCCAGTCAATCTTCGGATTGTACTGCCGAAGCCATGAGAGTCCCAGAATTACGTCTTGGTCCCCAAGGGAGGTGACTAGGTACTTAATTAGGTGATTGTTGTCTCCTAACTTTGTATTGGCCCATACGCATTCGGTAATATATCCTCTGACATTAGGGGTTCCATCGACATTGAAGACTGGTATTGGAGTTAACAGTTTTGTGGTCTGAAGTTGATGCTTTGCGACATAATTGGCATCGATAAAGACTCCTCCAGCTCCACTGTCAATGAGGGCTTTTGGTTCAACGGTTTTTGCTCGCTGCATAATAGATAACGGGATATTCATTGACTGTCCGTTTAATTCTGCTACAAGTACATGCGAGATCGTTATTCCTAGCGAGACTGACGTTGAGACAGTTCGCCGGTTCAAAAACCCTGGTTCTCCAAAGACTCTATGGCTTCCTTCTTTGCCTCATCATCCAGGCCATTGATGATGGCTCTGACTTTGTCAGCAGGAGTGTTGGTATCTACTTGTCGTACGTGGGAGTGGTTCGAGTTTCCATTAGGACATTCCCTAGCCATGTGCCCTACCTGTCGGCACCTGAAACATCTTCCTTCTTTCATCATCTTCTCTCGTTCGTTATCGGTAAGTCGGCGAATTGTCTTGAATCGACCAAAAGATCTCCCTCCATGGCTTTGGTATCTCACCGGGGGTCGATAAGTGGTCTTCGAGGGTTGTTCCTTCTTGGGTCGGGATTGGTATACTTCGTCCAACCTTTCTGCTGCCCCATAAAGATCTTCGAAGGTCTTGATCGTTGCAGGGTCAATTGAAATGATCTTGTAAGCCAGTCCATCTTTGAGCCCATCCAAGAAATAATCTCGGAGAACGGCAACTTCAGTGATGTTTGACTGCTCTCGAAGTGGTCGAAAGGCCGCAACATACTCCTTTACTGTTCCCGTCTGCTTCAGTATTCTCATTGCGGAGATTGCAGAAGAGACTTGGGAAACAGGTGAGAAGTAGTTGATGAATGCTTTCTTGACTTTGTTCCAGTCAAACACATCTTCCACCTTGGCTCCTGTGGCCGCGCTTGCTTTGTCCAAGGTGTCACTGTATTCAACTGCTCAGGGTCCTGCCGTTCCTCCTTCACAACATGAAAGGAGGTAGATGGACTTCTTGAAGTTGGTGTCGAATGTTGTGGGGTCGAGGGCAAACTTCCAGTCACAGTGTTTGGTGATTTCTCGAACACGATTGGCATTCCCATCAAACTTGGTTTTGAGTTCGATTTTGGCGTTAGTCGACATATTGGTTTGGGTGGTAGAGATGGATGAAGAGGGTTGGGATTGGGGGTTCGGCGGTGGAATGCTTTGAGTTGGGGTATTCTGGACTGGAGTTCGGCTGCGTGGTGGTGGAGTCTTTGGTCTGGGAGGCGTCTGTGGTCTGGGTAGCGGAGTTGTTGGTCTGAGTTGCGACGAGGGTATGGGTGGTGTCGGTGTGGAGGAAGTACCTGAGCTGGATGCCTGTGCTCCTGAGTCTGCCCACTCACTGTCAAGAACGGCGTAACGGTTTTCGAGAGGTTGCCCAGAGGAATTACTAGTGTATTCCCAGGTACCGTTCTGACTGTTGAATTCAATGAGTCGCTTGTGAAGGAAACGGTGTCCAGTTGATGTTGCAACTCGTGACCGCGGTGGTGGGACTGTTTCGGAGACATTGTGGGTGAGGCTGGGATCGTGGAATCTGTTTGTGGGAACAGACTCTTGGGAACCGTCGGCGAATCGCCAGACACGTTCAAAGGTGAGAGTTCGGTCGTCTAGCCGGTAAAGACCGTTGGCAAAGACAGACCCGTGTGGAGGATTGCTAAAATTTCTATTGGCCACTATGTACTAAAAGTGTCCCAACTGCAAGCAGTTGTGCGAGACAGCTGAGGTTTTCTGCTCAGTGCTGCGAGGAAGACACTTCTCCAAAGAAGACTCGAGCACCTGGGATCGCCAAGCGTTATTGACTTCCTGGGAACTATCTGTGTTTGTCTTTCGACTGGCTAACGCGTGTACAACTATCCATGTTTGCCTTTTGGGCTGACTAACACGTTTATAGGAATTCAGTGTCAGCGACGAGAGGGTCCTGGGGTGGGGTTTTGTTCTTGCTTGACTTGTGGATGGGTTGGTTCTGGGTTCTGTCGAAGGCGTTGGGCGAAGTTGTTAAGCTGTCAGTCAATGTTCTGGAGGTCTTCTACTTGCTGAAGAAGTTCGTCTCGTTCGTAGTCCCAGTAGTGGTGGTGTTCTCGGATTTCAGTGCTGATGGCGTAGACGTTCTGGTAGGTGACAGTGACAATGTTTTCAATGTGCTGGAAGTATCGGTATACAATGTAGGCAAGGGTAACTTGGGCAAGGAAGAGAAGTGTTACAAGGAGTTCGAGGAGAGATGTCATAGACAGAGTTTCAGGGTTCAGGTTTCGAGGTTTCTGGGTCCAGAGTTCTGTCACTAACGTGTGGGACGATAGCGATGGTAAGAGTAACCTGACCTTTTGTTACGGGCGAAGCCCTTTCACGCAGGTACAAGTTAAACAGGGTAAGAAAGGGTAGATTGCCTAGGTCAGGTTAAGGAATACAAGCTAGAGCTACTGGGTTTATATACTAGGGACCGTGGCTGTACTACGTGAGAGAATAGAATAGTCTAGACTAGGATGATGTCATAATGACGTCAGTTATGACATCACTTGTGGAGCAGATGACGTCATGTGGGAGAACTGATAGGTAAGCTAGTCTGGTGATTGTTCATGTGTTACCGGGCCATGTGGTTACTGAGTCACAGGTACAAGTAAGGGAAAGGAAAAGGAAAAGAAAAGAAAAAGTGTACGTTCATTGTAACAGTTCCTGTATGGCAGCTCGAAGTACATATAGAATGGTTTAGGGGTAGTAGAAGCCATTGTCTCTGTCTCTTAATGTAAGTTTTCCTCCCAGTTAAAGACCATATAGCCACTCACCATGGTGTCTCTTAGCCTTTGACTGTTGAAACTTTGTTGTTGACTTCGACAAGGTTTGCTGCTGCACAGGCTGGAGATCTTCATTGGGTTTCAGTAGTGCAATTGCAGCGTCTATAGAGGATCTAGTATCAAGATGATTATCCTCACTCTTCTCTGACTCCTCAACCTCATTGCCCTCATCACTGAGAGACTCATCACTAGATCTTTCTTCCACTACTCCATCTTCCTGCGAAGGGCCTCCAAAATCGAAATCAACATTGAGATCAAGATCATCATCCATCTTGATGTAAGTCGACGCGCCAGTTGACTTCACTATCACTGGATTGTAGCCCAAATTTTGGACTCCATAAAAGTGAAGTAAAATTTTATAAAAAGTCTTTTACAAAAGATAATTTTCAGATCCAAAAAATGATCTAAAAATTCTGAATTGCAGCAGACATTAATAAATCACAAAAACCTGTGCAAATTCAGACTTTTGTATCCATTTTCCAAAGCTCAAAAAAGCTCAATTTTCATACATTTTTTGCTAGGGCAAAATTCAGCATACAAAATTCAACATTTTGATACACTTTTATTTTGTCAAAAATTGTAATATAATTGTATATATTAAAATAATATTTCATGAATAGACAGCCTAAAGAGAAGATATAGACTACTATTCTTAGTACATCATAGTCCCTGTCAATAAGAGTATTTGATGGAGGTATTTTGGTATATAATACTATGCATCTTGCCAATTTAGCAGTTTAAATTTTATATCAGTTTTGAAAAAATAAATGTGCATCAAAACTTTGAATTTTGTATTCCAAATTTTTGCTCTAACAAAAAAATTATCAAAATTGAACCTTTCTAAACTGTAAAAACTGGATACAAAAGTCAAAATTTGTATAGGTTTTTGTGATTCATCAAATTCTGCTACAATTCTGAATTTTTACATTATTTTTTGGGTCTAAAAAGTATGTTTTGTAAGAGACTTTTTATAAAATTTTACTTTACTTTTATGGAGCTCAAAATTTGGGCTACGGTCCAGTGTATCAGACGGTACTGTAAACAGGCACGAAATATATCTTTGAGATACAAATCAGTGGGAGGAAAGGGAGCTGAGGTGTATGACGAAAGGTACGCATATATAAGGGAAACGAGACGAGAAGCATGGTGAGGTAAGAATGTGGCGAGAGATCGTATGTACGAAAGCAGAAGGAAAGTGTCTATATAAGGAAGGTGTCGAACAAAGGATGAGGGTGTCCATATGAGGAAGGTGCGTAACAGGAAGATAAGATGTAAGCGTGGTACGGTTACACTCTCCCCCGCCCGAAAAAATTGGACCAGGGTCGAGAAAAGCACCAACTTCGGAAAGATGAAACCAAAACAAAAAAAACAATGATGAGCCAAAACAGCAAGCAAGCAACAAGCAACCGCGAAACGATCAACAGAAGACAACCAAAAACAAGATGTGAGTAAACAAAGAGTGGGGAGAATGAAAAACCGAGATGAAATAAGGTGAAACTACATGAGCCAGGAAGAAACAGGATCAAGAAGCAAAATCATCCAAACAATGTAAACGAAGAAAATCATAGAGTACAGCAAGATCACCAACCTCGCTCCCCGGGAGCCACAAGTTATGTTCTTCACCATACCCATCCCATTCAACCAAGTATTGGTATCCCCTGCCACATCGACAACATTCGAGGATACATTTAACCTTCCATTCCTTTTCGCCATTGGCAGTGACAGTTGGGTCTGGAAGAGAATGGGCTCGAGAGGGAAACAGGTCGTTGTCATTCACTTTCCAAGGTCGGAGTAGAGAGGCATGGAAAGTCGGTACCACTTCGGAATTTGGGAGATCCAGAGTGTAGACTGAGGAAGCAGGCCAAGCTTGTATTATGGTGTAAGGACCATTGTAACGGAGCATAAATTTTGCAACATGGTGGTCACCTTGCTGCATGTATTCACGACAATAGTGAAAGGTAGACAGAAGAACTTTATCCCCAATGCTGTAGATGATTTCGGCACCTCGGTGGTGATCCGCATGAGCAGCTTGGTTCGATTTGGCAAGTAACAGATTATCCTGAGCTTCTAGTACATCAGTTTCGATGTTAGTGAGAAGTTCGGCAGCATTAAGGGCAGGGGGACCGTGTTCCGTAGATGTTTCATTGGTGAGTGTAGAAAAGAGGGGGGGGATAACGCAAGGGGAACGGCCAAGGTGCAGTTGGAAAGGAGTAAAACCCATTGAAGCATTCAGGATATTCATGTAATTAAAACGGATGAGGGGGAGGGCGCGGGACCAGCCCGTCTGGTTTCGCTTGACATGGAAGCGCAAGGATTGAATGACAGTCTTGTTGAAACGTTCGCTTGAACTGTCAGTTTCCAGATGAAAACTAGTAGACATCTTCAGTTTAACACCAGTGAGCTTGTGCAGAGCTTTCCAGAATCGAGAAACGAAGAGCCTATCGCGGTCAAAAATGATGTCGAGGGGCAGACCATTCTCACAGTACCAGTGCTTGAAGAAAAGAGCAGCGAAGTCTTTGGTGGAGATGTCAGTTCTAGTGGGGATTGGGCGGAAATCAGCACCCAGGCAATCAGATATTGTCGCTATACAATTAAAACCATCGTCTTTGGGTAAGGGTCCTATGAAGTCTATAGCAATGGCTTGTCCACGGCCATCAGGAACTGGAAGGGGATGCAAGGGACCAGCCGGTTTCCTTGTGAGATGCTTGCATCATTGACAATGTTCACAGGAAGGCACGTATAGATCCTCCAGCTCCTTGCGCATGTTGGGCCAGTAATATGAAGGACGCAGCGCAGCATAGGACTTTTCACCACCAAAATGGCTGAGAGAGTCATGTGCAAGATGAAATATACATTCCTGAAGCTCAGGCACATGAGGGATCACAAGATGATCACCTATGTATAATAGGCCAGCACGTACGACAATACCCATTTTGTCACACCCATTGAGCCAACCATGATGGAGGGCAGTGAGGGAATCCACACTACCAATGTCTTTCCCCTCGCCATCGTGTCCTTTGGTGACGCAGTCCTTTGCGACTGCGTCCCAAAGAGTATCAGCAAGATGGCATACCTACTTGTCATCAGTGTAACCTGTCAAAATCTGGGTAAGGAAAGCAGGATCGACTGCAACCTTCAAGGCAGCAATGCAATGAGCAGCAGTCAAAGCATCCGGTTCAGGTTTTCCTGAGACCATTGACTTAGAAGCTGTATGCAGAAGACGGACAGCTGCACATGTAGATGGATCAATAAAGGAGTCACTGGAACGCAACCATGACATAGAGTCGGCAGGAGTGTTCTCAGCACCCACAATATATTTGATAGAGAAATCGTACTGACCCAGAAATTCGGACCAATGCACCTGGCAGCGAGAGAGGTGTTTCTGGTCATTGAAATTCTCCAGGGTACGGTGATCAGTGAACACCTCGAGAGGCACGCCGATCAGATCGACACACTATTTCTTTAGTGCTCGAACTATCGCCAACAGTTCTTTCTCATGTACCGGGTAGTTCAGCTCTGCACCACCAAGTTGTTGAGACTCGAAAGCTACAGGCCTAGCCATCTCCAATGTTTCACCATATGAGAGAACGGCTCCAGTACACCAGTCACTCGCATCCGTACTGACAAAAATATGATTCTTGCCCATGTTCAAATGGTCAATGACAGTGAGGCATTCGTGCGACACAACTAATTTCTTGATGGCATCAAAAGCAACGAAGTGCTTAGAAAGCTATACAAAATTTTTCTCTGCGTCCTTACCTGTTAAAGGGTTAAGAACGGTTGTGTGCTGAGCAAGCGCAGGTAAAAAATTTGCAATGTAACGCACCAAACCGAGGAATGACCGGACATCAGAAGCACTCCTCGGGACTGGCCAGTCCAATATCTTTTGGACCTTAGAGTTATCCGCCTCGATACCATGTTGAGATATGTGGTGACCAAGAAAATCGAGTTCAATACAAAACAGCTGAGTCTTCTTTGGGGAACAGAAGAGGGCGTTTTCACGCAGAGCTTGCAAGACAGTCCAGACATTACGGACATGTTCCTCAAGATTCTCAGACCAGATGATGATGTCGTCTAGGTAAACATGGCAAATGGAGCCTATGTAGGGTTGGAGAGCCTTGAAAATATGACGTTGGTGCATCAAAGGGGCATTCCTACAACCTTCTGGTATGACAAGCCACTCATAGAGCCCAAAAGGTGTCGTAATGGCAGTGTACTTAACATCATCAGGATGTACACGGGTTTGAAAAAATGAGTTAGTCATGTTGATTTTTGCCCAGATTTTGCTGCGACCGCAGTCAGAAAGAATTTCCTGGACTGTTGGTAATGGATGTGCATCAGGGACAGTGTTCGCGTTGAGAGCCCTGTAGTCATTCACTGGATCGTAGCCCAAATTTTAGGCTTTATAAAAGTAAGGTCAAATTTTATAAAAAGTCTCTTACAAAACATGATTTTAAGCACCTAAAAATTGTCAAAAAATGCAGAATTTCAGCAAAATCTGATGAATCATAAAATCCTTGGCTAATTCAGACTTTTGTATCTAATTTTTAGACTTTAGAAATATCGAATTTTTGTTTATTTTTTGTTGGAGAAAAGTTTACTATGCAAAATTCAAAATTTTGATATACTTTTATTTCTCTCAATATCATAATATAATTGAATATATTAAAATAAAGTGTTATAAATAGAGAGTCTAGAGAGAAGATATAGACTACTGTTGTTGGTAAATCATAGTCTCTGTCAATTATACTGTCTGATAGAGATATTTAAGTATGCAATATCACTGACCTTTCCAAATTAGCAGTTTAAATTTTATATCACTTTTGGAGAAACAAAAGTGTATCAAAATTTTGAATTTTGCATAGTAAACTTTTCTCCAACAAAAAATAAACAAAAATTCGATATTTCTAAAGTCTAAAAATTAGATACAAAAGTCTGAATTAGCCAAGGATTTTATGATTCATCAGATTTTGCTGAAATTCTGCATTTTTTGACAATTTTTAGGTGCTTAAAATCATGTTTTGTAAGAGACTTTTTATAAAATTTGACCTTACTTTTATAAAGCCTAAAATTTGGGCTATGATCCAGTGATTAACCCAGCGGGGATCAGCGAGAGGGTCAGATTTAGGGATTAGGAATGCAGGAGATGCATAAGGACTGTCGGAGGGGCAAATACGGCCAGCAGCAAGATGTCTATCAAGCAGTCGCTTCCAAGTTTCCCTGTATTTCTTTGGGCAGCTGTATTGTCATTGAGCGATAACCAGGTTAGGGTCCTTGAGATGAAACCTGTGATATGTATCACAAGGAAGATCATCAATATGAGGGATATTGAGAGGGAAACAGTCGGCAAACTCCTCCCTCATCTTAGCCTCATGTTTAGCGAAAAGCTCGAGTAAGGCAAGCTCCTCAACACGTTGACGAATCGCCACAACGACAACTCTCGTCATAAGGTGTGTCTTCCGGGGGCGAAACTTCAAGTTGAGCTCGCGAACAACATTGCGCTGTTGTCATGAACTTACTGTTTTTGGCAATACTTCTACTTTCATAACTAAGCATGTCTAAGGTTCTCACGATATAAGTGGAATGACTAAGCTCTCGATAATCACATGCTTACCAATGTACATAGCTTACTCAGCATTCTCTGAGCTCTTTATGCTATTGGTTAATTTGGCAGTTTAGCTTACTCATCATCAAGTCGGCTGACTCGTGACTAGTGAGGCTTTAATGCTATTGGTTGGTTGCAGATATTGGATTGGTAATCTAGTATAGGGCGTGGGAAGGAGTGATCTGATTGGTTAGAAGGACATGTGCACAGCCACAGGCCGATTAGTATATATAGACCTTGTTTTCAGCAATACATCCCCCAGACTTGAGATACTACTTAATAGGAGTATTCAACTAAGACAGTTCCTACTCTTAGTCACCTGATTCAAGGTGGTTGCCTGAATCTCCTAACTGAGACTTATCTGGGTTTTAACCTCTTAACATTGTTACTTAAGTATTAAGACAGAGTTCTTGTGGCAACCTAGGCAGGTAAGTTTAGTTAGTCGCTGACATTATCTCAAGTCTCTCTACTGCCTACTTTACCCTCTTATACCTTTACTCCTTTGGTTATAAAGGAAGTGTCTTTGTGGTCAGATATAGAATTAGTTGGAATTCTATTAGTCTGAGTTTATTAAATAAAAGCACGGAGCCAAGAGTCCTCTAGTGGTATTCAATCATTGTTTTAGTTTTGACAAAAGCACGGAGCCAGGAGTCCTCTAGTGGTGTCAAACTGTTTGTTTACTTGGTTATCATCAGAAGATAACAAGTAGTGTTACCTAGTTATTGTTACCTTGGATTTGGAATTGTGTGTGACTTGATTTATCAAGGAGCAAGCCTTGGTAAATAGTCTCATTTGTGATACAGTGATCTTTGATACCGAGTTATTAAGGATCCCACTGTGGGTGGAAACCAGAAAGGTACTGGTGGACCAGTGTATCATCTTTTCCTAGTTATATTATTGTCATCGTGGATTACTTTGTGTATCGCTCAAGACCTTCAACACCTTCTTCAGAAACACATTCAGAAGAACCCTCTACACCCTCAGTCAATCTATCACCTCAGTATCCCTCTACCCCACTTCTCTCACCAATAGTCAAACCTTTACAGTTACTCAGTATGATGAATGACTCTGACACCAAAGTTCAGGGTGCTAAGCCAGCAGTCTTTGATGGAAGCAAAGCTAAGTATGCTTCATGGAGAAGACAAGTTATTCTATTCATTGCTGAAAAGAGAGATAGGTTTGCAACAGACCAAGCTAAGATTCTGTTTACCTTATCTTATATGAAAGAAGGGTTTGCTGACAAATGGGCTCAGAACTATTTGGAAGCTAAGATAGATGATGTTGGAGATGTTACTGTTACAGATACCTGGAAGGAGTTCTTGGAAGCATTGGACAAGTCCTTCAAGGATGCCAACTTCAGGTTGAATGCACAAGCTAAGTTGGAAGCTCTTAGGCAAGGACCTCGCACTGCAGATGAATACTTTGTAGAGTTTGAACAACTTATGGTTCAAGCAGGATTCAGGACTGGAGGAGATCATGAGCAGTATTTGATCTCTAGGATTGAGCAAGGGCTCAGTTACCGCCTAATAGAAAGAGTCTATGATAGTGATTCTTTACCTACAAGTTATGAGAGCTACAAAGAGAAGGTTATCAGGATTGATAACATGCAGCGTAGACTTCAAGGTCGTATGAAGTCAGGACCTTTAGTGGTGAAACCCAACACCACAGTCACAACTAACATGGGGCGGTTTACAAGATCTGAAGGATACCACACAACTGTACCTGCACGTAAAGATGGTACTGGTGTTACCTTTGGTGGTCATGGTCAGCCTATGGACATAGATAGGTTGAGAAAGGAAAGACTCTGCTACAGATGTGGTCAGCCAGGACATATCAGTCGTAATTGTCCAATAAAACCACAGGTTGTTAGACAAGTTGAACAAGCAGATATTCCACAAGTGGATGTTGCAGATATGGCAAAGGAATTGACATGGGATCAGGTCAGAGAGCTGATACATGCCAAGATGCCAGAGAATCCAACTCAAATGGATTTGGATTTTTGCAACGAGTCTCAGTAGCTTCCCAGCTGCAGACTCAAACCAGTCAACATGCTGTTGAAATAGTATCTAAAATTCAGGCTAGGGCGTCTCCTCAAGATAATGAGCGCGGTGGTGGTTCAGAGCCATGCTTAATTCCCTGTAATGCCCAGAATGAGGAGATTATTTTAGACAAGCCTGAGGATAAACCTAAGGAAGAATATGCAGAACCTTTTGGTAGTGTGTGGACTCTCAGGCGTATGCGAGAGAACAACTGCAGAAGTATTGGTATATTCAGAATGTGGGTACATCCAAAGAAACAGCATGAGGCTACTTGGGAAGAACTTCATAGGATTATTGGTTTGAATGATGAGCAAGCAATAGCAGAACTAGAGGAATATGCAAGACCTAAAAGTATCATCAGAGAAGGCCGTGGTAATCAATTGGATGTGTCAGCTGTACTTCAGACACTAGACAATTTGAACACCTTCACAGTACAAGCACTTATTGATAGTGGCTGTATGGGATCTTCTATTGATACAAAGTTTGTCAAGAAACATGGTCTTACAACTAGAAAGTCACCTCGACCTATACCAGTTTATAATGCAGATGGAAGTCGTAATAAGGCAGGACCAATCACTGAATTTGTTGAACTTGTTATGAAGATTCAAGATCATAGAGAAGTTATTGAACTTTCAGTGACTGATCTTGGCAGGTCTGACTTATTTATTGGTTATGACTGGCTGAAGTTACATAATCCTTCTGTTAACTGGCAGGAAGGAACTATCAAGTTTGATCGCTGTCCCTCTCAGTGTGGCTATATGATGCGTATTTTGGAACCTGATGAAGATGAGGAAGAAGACTGTCAAAATCCCTTGGAGGAAGGAGACAGGCTTTTTCTTATGGATTACAGATCTTATCTTGGTCTAGATAAGTTACATGTTCGAGCAAAGGCAACTATATCTTCTAAGTTAGCAGAAGCAAGTAATGCTGACAAGATTAAGAAGGACTTTGAGAGTATAGTACCAGAGCACTATCAGGACTTTGCTGAGGTATTCGCAAAGCAGGAATTTGATACTCTGCCTGAACATAGACCATGGGATCATGTGATTGAGCTGACTCCAGGTGCAAAGCCTCTAGATTGCAAGATCTATCCTTTGAACCTTGAAGAACAGAAGATGCTTGATGAATTCTTAGAAGAGAATTTACGCTCTGGATGTATCAGACCTTCAAAATCTCCTATGGCTTCACCATTCTTCTTTGTCAAGAAGAAAGATGGAAGTCTTAGACCTGTTCAGGATTATCGGAAACTTAATGAGATGACTATCAAGAATAGGTATCCTATACCTCTCATCCCAGAGCTAGTGAACAAGTTGAAAGGAGCAAGGTATTTTACAAAGCTTGATGTACGTTGGGGATATAACAATGTTCGTATCAAGGAAGGTGATGAATGGAAAGCTGCTTTCAGAACCAACCGGGGACTATTTGAACCTCTTGTTATGTTCTTTGGACTAACAAACTCACCTGCTACTTTCCAAACTCTGATTAATGACTTGTTTAAGGATTTGATTAATCAAGGTGTAGTTGTTGTATACCTAGATGATATTATGATCTTCACCAAGACTCTGGAGGAACACAGACATATTGTTCATAAAGTGTTACAGATTCTCAGAGAGCACAAGTTATATCTCAAAACAGAGAAGTGTGAGTTTGAAGCAACTCAAGTTGAGTATCTTGGAATGATCATCTCTGAAGGACATGTTGGAATGGACCCTGTCAAAGTCCGTGGTGTATCTGAATGGCCTGTGCCAAAATGCAAGAGAGATGTTCAAGCATTTTTAGGATTTACCAATTTCTATCGCCGCTTTATACTAGGATATGGAGATATTGCAAGACCATTGACATCTCTGACTGGAAAAGCAGATTGGACTTGGGGAGATTCACAACAGAAGGCTTTTGAGCAGATCAAAGAAAGCATTATCACAGCACCTGTTCTTGTTATCCCTACAGATGATGAACCCTATCGGGTGGAATGTGATGCATCTGATTATGCAGTTGGAGCAGTTTTGTCTCAAATGCATGATGGAAAGTGGCATCCTGTTGCCTTTCTGTCTAAATCTATGACCGCTGTTGAGCGCAATTATGAGATTTATGACAAGGAACTTTTAGCTATGATGACTGCATTAGATGAGTGGAGACACTATCTGATGGGTGCAAAGCATGAGTTTGAGATCTGGACAGACCACAAGAACCTTGAGTACTTTAGGAAACCCCAGAAACTCAATCGCAGGCAAGCTAGATGGGTAACAGAGTTAGCAAACTATCATTTCAGTTTACATCATAAACCTGGGAGATTACACACTAAGCCAGATCTTCTGTCAAGGCGTGTAGACCATTATCGAGGTCAAGATGATAATGAGAATGTGGTACTGTTAAAACCTTACTGGTTCAGAGCTATGGAATTTGAGATTGTTCAGGATAATAGTCTTCTAGAACGAATCAAGAAACTCGGAAGAAATCGTGACAGTGCAGTGGAGAAAGCACTGGTCAATCAGGAGAAGGGATGGGAAGAATCTGATGGAATTATCACCTGGCATGGTCGTATCTATGTACCAAGAGATAAACAACTTCGTGAAGAGATCATTCAAATACATCATGATTCTATAATGGCTGGACATCCTGGTCGTTATAAAACTCATGAGCTGATTACTCGCAATTACTGGTGGCCAAGGATCCGTGCAGATGTTCAAGCTTATGTGACTGGATGTGAGGTTTGTCAAAGAACTAAACCCCATCATGAGAAGCTTGCAGCACCCTTGCAACCTAATGAAGTTCCATCTCGGCCTTGGGAAATTATCTCTGTTGATATGATTGGACCTCTTCCAGAGTCACAAGGATATGATGCAATTCTGGTAATAGTTGATGTTGGTGGAAAGCAGATTATACCTCTTCCAACTAATATTGAACTTACATCAGAAGGTTGGGCTAAAATACTACGTGATCATGTATTTGTATATCATGGCCTTCCATGCAAGATTATCAGTGACAGAGGACCTCAGTTTGTATCTAAGTTCATTAAGGCTCTTTATGAACTACTAGGTATTAAAGGAAATCCATCCACAGCATATCATCCTCAAACTGATGGACAGACTGAACGTGTTAATCAAGAAATTGAGCAATATCTTCGTGTGTTTGTAAATCACAGACAAGATGATTGGGCTGAGTGGTTACCAATGGCTGGTTTTGCTTATAATGACAAAACTCAGTCTTCCACAGGATTTTCTCCATTCTATGTTAACAAAGGTTTTCACCCTTGGAAAGGTCATGAGGCAAGACGTGAAGTCAAGAATGTGACAGCTGAGCAATTTGCAGATTGTATCAAGGAAATTCAATCTGAGGCTGCATCTGCAATGAAAGCATCACAAGAAATGATGAAACGATACTATGATCGTACAAAGAAGGAATCCAGGAAATATGATGTTGGAGATAGAGTATGGTTAGAAGGATACAATATCAAGACCAACAGACCAATGAAGAAACTGGAAGACAAGCGGTATGGACCATTTAAGATTACAGAGAAAATAGGAAAGTCTGCATATCGACTTCAATTACCAAGTACTTGGAGGTCAATACATCCTGTTTTCAATGAAGTAGTTCTAACTCCATATGTTGCACCTATTTATTCCTCACAACAGAAGCCACTCCCTCCCCTACCTGAGATTGTTGAAGGTAAAGAGGAGTACAATGTTGAAAGTATTTTAGATTCAAAGGTTGAACGAGGAATATTAAAGTATCTTATCCACTGGGAAGGCTATCCTAGATCAGAGGAAACTTGGGAACCTGCATCACAGTTGACAAATGCTCAGAAAGCTGTCAAGGACTTTCATAAGCGTCATCCAAGTGCACCCAGGCCTAAGCCTAAACAGCTGAGATTTGTAGAACTGGACCATTTAACTCGGCCAACTAAACCATCTAGAATGTACCCATCATGGCTTTTTAACTGGGAAGATGGTGTATATGAAAGAACTCTTGCAAGATCACGAGGACGTGATCCTTAAGGAGGGGGTAATGTCATGAACTTACTGTTTTTGGCAATACTTCTACTTTCATAACTAAGCATGTCTAAGGTTCTCACGATATAAGTGGAATGACTAAGCTCTCGATAATCACATGCTTACCAATATACATAGCTTACTCAGCATTCTCTGAGCTCTTTATGCTATTGGCTTGTGCAATAGTGTATTACCAAGCAGCCTTTGAGGCTTTTATGCTATTGGTTAGTTTGGCGGTTTAGCTTACTCATCATCAAGTCGGCTGACTCGTGACTAGTGAGGCTTTAATGCTATTGGTTGGTTGCAGATATTGGATTGGTAATCTAGTATAGGGCGTGGGAAGGAGTGATCTGATTGGTTAGAAGGACATGTGCACAGCCACAGGCCGATTAGTATATATAGACCTTGTTTTCAGCAATACATCCCCCAGACTTGAGATACTACTCAATAGGAGTATTCAACTAAGACAGTTCCTACTCTTAGTCACCTGATTCAAGGTGGTTGCCTGAATCTCCTAACTGAGACTTATCTGGGTTTTAACCTCTTAACATTGTTACTTAAGTATTAAGACAGAGTTCTTGTGGCAACCTAGGCAGGTAAGTTTAGTTAGTCGCTGACAGCGGGAGGCATGGGGAAAAGCTTGTGGTACGCCGCTGTTGTCATATATGCATCATACAATCCGCCGAACCTTACGTGCGAGGAACACTCTTCAACAAAGCGATGCTGACCAGCTCCAAACTCATTCGGTAGGCGGTGGATGACCAGTCCTCTTTGTAACGCTGGACCTTTATGACATCGTCACTGTGCTGGTAGCGTGTAATGTAAGCCTCCACGAAGATGATGTCGTTTCGGTTGAGTTTGTTAGCACCTATGGTAGACATGTTGTCCTTGGGTCCAAATCCGATCCTCACATCATAGATAGCGCCCATAGTCTCTTCCTAATACCTTGCGTTAGACAATCTCAGACACAGAGTGGGCAATGCTCACCTTGTCGGGTATCAACTGGGACATCCAAATGCCCCTTTCCCACGTGTTGGAGACGGGTGCTATACATTGGTCAGCGAAGCTCACCACAAAAGGGTGTGATGACACATACCTGCCCCGGATGTGGCGAAGGAAGTCAGCAACTCGTCCAGTCGCATTGCATCACCCTGTACCAAGGGTAACATACTGAGGAGCGCACGACTGCCGCGAGGGTTGACTGTCTCATCCAGCTTCAGGAGCTCGCCGAGAATATACACCTTTACTTTGGTATGACCTTGCGTGATGTACGTCTTGCGGTCGTCGCCTCCACGGGCGGAAGGTCCCCACCCAAGACGTTCTGGAAGGACACCAATCGCGTAAGCTGACGACTGAGGGTCGCTGTACTTCCGCAAGCCATCAAAACACTCTAGGTCGCCAGCGTCGAAGTATGATCGAGTGTCAGGAGGCATGGATTCCACAGGCTTAGAAGAAATGTTAATACCATCCAACAGGCGCAGAGAAGAGAGGACATACCCGGAGAGGAAGAGCTGTGGCAGGACGACGAAGGCTAACCTTGTTGCACGACACAGCCGCTCTGGCCGGGCTAGCCGCGACAGACGAGTTTGCACTCCCAACAGCCGGAGACGTGACGACTGGAGAGGACTGTACACCGGCGTTGTGAACAATGGCCCTCGGAGGAGTTGAAGGTGAGACACCAGCATGTTCGCGGGATACAACTACCCGCGTTGCTGACGCTGAGACTTCGTCAACGACACTGGTGTCGAGGTCCTTATCTAGTGCCCCCGTGCGATGGGCCACCCCGTCGATAGGGGACACAGCGGGCTCAGGGGCGTCAGCCGTAACCGCCGCACTGGATGACTGATCGGTAGACGGGATGTCCATGGACGATGTGCCACCCGAGGTAAGGCTAGCAGCCATCGCCGATCCTGTGGACACAGAGGTTGTAGTCACCGATTCAAGATTTGCAATTGGAGGTTCTTGCACGCTATGCGGGCCAGACAACTGTTCGGCACTGTCGGGCATGATGCCAGACCCAACAGAGTTTTTACCGTGGCGACTAAAGACCAAGTTGAGAGTGTAAGAACAGGCATAATAAACGCATGATGAGATTACATACCGGGGCCTCTTCGATGGGGACGTTTCCTTGTCGGCATCAACGTCAGCGTCAGGGCGTTCATGCCTAGGAGTAGTGCGAGTCATGGCTGACAAGGTGAGGACCACAGAGGTAGTGAGCTGGAGTGCTGACAACGAGTGCGGATAGAAGAATGTCGCCTGGTATGAGCGAAGTTATTGAGGCTGCAAAGTGGAGGTAAAAGGGGACAACGTCGTAAAGGCGAAGTCTGATCCCTTTTAACTGGTCCAGCGACACAGACCCGCCGCTGTCGCCGCCTGCTGGCCAGCCGCAAGACCTAGGCCGCGCCAAGAATGGACAAATGCGACATCTGCAGAATGAGAAGGTAGAGAAGAGCAAAAACGTCGGTCGATGACGTATGTTGGCGGCGCGAGTGAAGTCAAGCCCCGCCGCGAAAGGGAACATGGCTGACCGAAGGTCAGCGTCGGATATAAGGCAGGAGTTATCAACGTTTTCCTCCTCAAACAACTACCCGCATCGACATCAGTCTTACGCTAGACTTGTAGACCATCTCTGCTATGGCTTACCTCGGTGTAGACGACAGTGACGAAGATCTCATGCAAGTCGGCGACAATCCCAACCACATTCGAATCCTCACTCGCGAGCTATGGCCCGAAGATATCCCATATTACGTCGGGAAGCCACTTAGGGTCACCGATGTGAAAAGTAGCGATCTCATCCCCCTGAAACCTGAGCACTTGTACGACTGGGCAAGGGTGGTGAACAATCCACATCCTATGGATCGAACCCGAGGCAGAGCCCTTATCCTCGTCAATCCTTCCAGACCTCGCATGTTGGAACAAGTGGCGATCAAAGTGCAAGGTTTTGTGGAGGCCCGGGGCTTGTCCTTGGAGACATTGGGGAATTGGGATGGCGAGTAAGTGCCCGCCTCGCTCAACGGAAGACAACGTCTGACTGATCATCAACAGGGCTTCTACAGCCATGGCTGCCCGCCAGACGTTAGCACTTCACGGAGGGGCTTATCCCGAGGTGTTCAAAATGCAGCAGCGGGCACTGAGAGCCCTAGTCAATTATGCTGCTCTCCACGTGGGCGTGCCCACTTCCTTCAAAGCATCCAACGACCGGCTAGAGTTGGAGCGTCCGGTATTCACACGTGTAAGTTGTCCTATGTCAGATCAGTCAGTTACTCACTCACGGTCCAAAAATAGGCGAGAGGATGCAAGAAGGCTCCACTCACACTCTCAAACGCCGATGATCCCACGCACCGCTCAGATGCTGTCAAAGACCAATGGATCGTCACAGAGCGACTTGGCATAGGTCGCCGATTGGATGAGTCCAACCAAATCGTGGCGGCCAATCCCTTCGCCATCCGGCCGGGCGATTTCGTCGAAGCCACTATCACCCTGGACATCAGTATTCGAGGTCTCAGAGACAGGAAGGGCTATATCCGCTTTTGGGTCTCTCGAGTAGCGAGGATCTGCCGAAAGGAACAAGTTCCTAAAGCTAGCAGGGTCAGTACAAGATGGTACACAATGCCCTCGACACTAACTCACATCGTTGCAGGCTCCCAAGCCACCACCCACTGTATCTACACAACCAGGCCTGGCCACTATGGGTGATGATGTGCAATGGCCGGCAGATAATGAGTGAACAGGACATGAGGTCATGTACGACGATAGAAAACCAGACAAGCCCTGCGTTCGCCCGCGTTGTGTATATTAGGTATGGAATGGAGGTGTTCGGCTTCAAATGTACACATTCTCCCAGTGTCCGCACCGTCGTGATACCACACGGTACCGTCCGCCGCGACGAATCGTGCAGTGTAGTGATTCCAACCGAGGTAAATTATCGCCTGCAACTCCCAGGTACAATCGCTGTCAGTCAATGGCTGCACGAACCTAGCTTCAATGTGAATGTCGGGAGAAACCTCCCACGGAATCTCCATCGCCAGAAGGGAAGGAATGGTTTGACATGTGACCTTCCATGTTAGGTTTGGCAGGGTGCATGATACGCAATATTCATCAGTATTTTCATGGCAAAACACCTTGCTGAACAAGGTCCCGATCGTTGTTGGCAAGGTCAAGTGAGGCAAAAAATCGAACGCCCGCCAGACCAGGCTGTTGATTGGCTTCGATGGTGTTGAAGAGGGAGGGCAAACGCGACATATTTCATGTCTGGTCGCGTAAGGCTCCGAGACGGTGGCGAAACGATTCGCAAGCTCAAATATCTCCGTGGGGGTATCACCCCGCCGAGGGAAGAGAACGCCATTGACGTTGCTCAGCAAGTCGCGGACCGCATCGCGAGCCCGTTCCAACGGTGCTGAGTTGGTGACGAAGACGCCCCCTGTGAAGGTCCGAGCCAGTTCTGTCCAGAAGTAATCGACGATTGGGTTGCGATCTGCCACATCGGACCACATCGCGGGGAAGCATCGGGTAGCATTGATAAGTACGGTAAGCAGCGCATCATAGGCGCAGCTGTGATCCACAGAATCCCATATCAAACCCTCATAGACCATTGGAGACCCGGCTTGGACAGAGGCTATTTGGTGGGCTGGTCTCGGTCGAACAGGGTTGTGAGGGTTCAGCGCCGATGGGATGTCATCGCGGGCATGTTTACGGCGAGACGAGTGTTGATCCAAACCGGATGCATGTGAGGGCTTGTAATGCTGTCCACGAATGGCACGGAAGGCAGCCAGTACATCACCGCGTGTGCGACCGCCCACATCCAGTTGAAGCGACCCCTCATACCTAAAACGGGAGATGTCGTCCAATATTTCCAACTGGTGTAATTCCAGCCACAAGTCTCCAGTAAGCCCCCCTCTGAAAATGTCATCAGTGAAAGGGTGCAGAAGGAGCAGACCTTCCAGAGCAGAGCCCCGCGAGAGACACATGTACGCCGATTGATGGTTCTTGCAATGGCGCAGGTCGACATTGTTGAATGGCCGGGTACGGCCCTGAGAACCGTAATCTGTCATGGCGAAGTTGGGGAGCACCGGAACCTGCGTTCGTGAAATTGAGACGAAGGTGGAATTGGGCAGCTGCACCCTGACAGTCTCTTTTCTGGTAGCAATCGGCACGACGTTGAGCGGCAAGTGCTGGAGTTGGACGTTCGTTGCGGGATTGAGCAGCCTTACATACAAGACATCCAGCGTTAGTTTACCAGAGGGATGGGTGTTGTAGTTCCAACCAACGACTATTGCCTCGGCGCCGTTAGTGATGCACAGCTCCGTGGCCTCATTGTTTTTGATCATTACTGGCATACCTATGCAGAGTTGCAACACACCGCATGAGTGCCGCTCAACTAAGCAGGGAGGCACGCGCCAAAGCATATCTTGGACGTCGCTGGCGACGAAAGGGCTGTTGCCGAGCGATCGAGACTTCTTGAGGGTAGCGGCACTCCACTTATCTCGAGAGTAGAAGGACATCAGTTTTTGGCCTGTGGAGGAAGCGAATCTGGCAGACTGAAAGTCGTTGATGGCATCGCGGTGTGCGTTCCAAGGAGTTATGATGGATACGTCCCTAAACTGTGGTTCGTAGAGCCTTGGTGCGTTCGCAGAAGCGCCCACTACACGAGAACGAAAGAGGGCAATGTCTGCCTCGTTGCAAGAGCGAAAACGAAGTCTACCTAACGCAGCCCTGAATTGTTGATCGGGCACCGAAAGACCTCTCTGGCGCATATTTTCTCGCAAAATGACGACTGTGGTGAACTGGTGCCACACGGTGCTGCCCAAAGCGTTGTATTGCCCAGCGTTAGACGCGCTGGATAACCCGGATTTGGAGTATAATGCGCTACCAGAGGTAGCTACGGGTGGTAGTTGACAAAAGTCGCCAGCCAGCACGACGTGCTTTCCTCCGAAGGCATTGCTATTTCCTAAAGCGTTGGAAAGCTGCGCACTGATCTGTTGCAGGTCAGTAGCAGAGATCATTGACACCTCGTCGAAAAAGAGCACATCGACACTGCGCAAATTTGAACGAAGCTCGTCTCGAGCCTTCTGACTTAGCTTGCGACTGCCCCGTTGCAGCTTGAGAGCGGTATGGTAGGTGGAGCCGTTAATGAGGCAAGCGGCAGCGCCAGTAGGGGCCATCAGAAGCATACGATTTCTCTCACCTCTAGCAGTGAAGAAAGCTGTCAAAGCCTTGATTACTTGCGACTTCCCAGTACCGCCCATGCCACCAAGATACATCAACAATGAGTAGTCCGACGGGGAGAGGACTGAGCTAGTAATAGTCACAAACGCGCGAACCTGCTCAGCATTCAAAGTGAAATGTGCGCATATCTCCTTTAACAGTGGGGAAACGTTGACACCTGCGAAAAAGCCCTGACCGGAACCCTCAAGATAAGATGTGTGGATGAAAGACGTACACTTATCGGGCGAGATGATGCAAACCTGATTGCTGTCGTGCGACACAGGTTCGCGAACGGTAGACGAATGTTCTTGTGAAGGATCAGCAGCGCGAGCAGCAATTCGGCTTGATTTCTCTGCGGAAACAAGCTTTGACCACTGAGATCCATTGAATGCAGGTAAATTGGCCACATCGAGAGCCTGAGGAGGTGGATAAGGGATGGCGTTAGGACCTACGGTTACGAGCTGCATGTAGGCACGCATGACATCCATTTCAAGACGAACTGTCGCCGTCCTTCCCTCAGGAGCGAGGAGATCCTCGTAATCGGCGCCGTCTATGCCGGTGGGATCGACCACGTGATCCTGGGCTCGTTCCACGTCTAGCGCGTCCAAGGTAGATGCTGAGAACATTCCCAAAGTGTCACCCTCTTGTCCCCGCCGACGTTGAGCTGAGTAGTTATCTCGGTCATCGTAGCACTCGTAAAGATAATTGATCCTGCGTATAAAAGCACTAGAATCTTCGCTGAATGCAGCTTGGTGGAATGCATCCGACCAACTCTGATCAGCGCTCTTTAGCTCCCGGGCGGTTCTCCAACCCCCAGGTCGAAACAATGCCAACATGGTAGCGCAATAAATGTCGGATTCACCAGCCTGGCGTGGCAATTTCCCCCCCGCAAAATCGAGTACCATCTTCGAAACATCAGCGGAATAAGCAATGCGATGGGTAGCAACGTTGGGATGTCCTGCTTGGAAACGAAATTTTTGAGAGTAACGAGCAGACGTAGGATGATCTTCCTCCGCATCGTCGTTGTGAACACTAGCATCCTGTCCTCCAAAAGGATCGTCGAGGTCGGGGCCTTCGTTACCAGCGGGGGCCTTCCTTTTGGTACGGTCTCGCTCGAAGTTGCAATGGAGCATGTAATCGTATAAGCACCAGGAATCAAAGTGACTTGGTCGGAAGATGTAATCGTTGACCTTGGAGTGAGCGACCACGCGATTTTCGCCATCGACAGCAAGAAAGACGGTGTCACGGGCGTTGTTCTTGTCCTGGGTGAGGTCCATGTCCCAGACGTCAGCAACGAAGCGTAGATAAGGATACCAAAAAAAGAGCTTAAAAGAGTGACTAGTGTAATGGTCGGGGAATCCAAGTAGTGAGGCACACAACATAGGGCCCCCGGTCTCCATTTTCGCGTTTAGAGCATTGACCACCTTTGTGAGCAGTCTCCGAGCAGCAACCGTTTTGTCATCCTGTTCACTAACAAGATCCGCATTTTTTTCCATGACTGCTCTGATAACACCAAAGAGGGTGTACGTCTTTAGTTGGCATTTAGTCACGTAATCGGTGACGTAAGCAATGATAGCCCGGACCTGGGTACCAGAAAGCAAACATGCCGTGTCAGAATTACAGCGCAGTAAATAAGCAAGGTCCCTTGTGAATGTGTTAAGCCACTCCTCTCTGTGAGCAAGTCGGAGAGCTCCGATGTCGTCGAATGTTGATTGCTCACACAACTCACGAGGAAAGCGACCACGGCAGTCACCTGTGGACTTGCGCTTACAGTGGGCGCCACAACGATGCACATAGGCTTTGATCAAGACAGCATCTGTCGTAGCCGTCACATGCTCCATGTATTCCGACAGTTGCTCAGGAGACAAGGGTGCGGCAGGAGGGCCCTTGGGCAGTTCCATTGTAGGATCGTCATCACGGCAAGGAACATCGGTGTTCTCCTGCCCGAATGCATCTCCCATGGGTCCTCCAGCCAATTCACCTGAACAACAAGACTCAAGCCACTGTATGATTTCGCGTTGAAATTCAGTATCCTTAAGAGCACGATCGCGTAACTCTTGCGGAGACAAGGAATGCTTAATCCAAAGAAGCAGATGCAGGTGTAGGGTGAGACGGCCTTGAGATTCGACTGTACCGTAGTAGCCAGACGTAGGACCGAATAGACCATCGGTGCCAGTGTCCCAACGCAGGATATACTTAATAAACAGAGTCACCACCAGATGAAAGAATCGAGCGCACGCCACTGGATTTCGGGCAACGGTTCTCAGCCTTTCAGCGGCGTCGGGCATGTCAGGATTAGATGAAAACAAATCAATCTTCTTCCCTGCAAGATACATACAAATCGGACTTTTGGAGTCTGCCGGTGAAAACGTGATGAAAAACACAGGTGTACCTAGGCGATATATGAGCGACTGAATCTGGTTGCGTTGGCGACGTTTGCAAGTGGTTGAATTGGGTACATGGCCCCCCACATGGTCAACGAAGTGTAAGAACTCGAAGCATTGTCGCTCCTTATCATTGGTTGGTTTGACAAAACCATCCTCCTCACCCCGACGAGCCAGCTCAGCCAGCGTTTCGAGGTCCAAAGACTGGATTTTCTCTGCGACGTGTGGAAAATTTTTGCGTTCAGTAAGCAGGTAGCCCCCGAGGGAAGCACCACGAATTTGGGCATGACTGAACAGAATGAAGGGGAAAAATTCATCTTCCTGAAATCGACGGTCATGATACATTAATAGATGCTGGAGATGTTGCTCACGACCCAACGGCGTCTTGATCGAGGGGTTCTCAAATCCGCCTAATCCGTACGGGAACAACCAAGGGAACATGCCTGGAAATAATAACGGATTGTGATATATAGACTCTGGGTCTTCAGCGCGACCATAGGCAAGAATGTCACGACCGCTTGCCAAATGGTGCAAAGAGGCGGCAACACGACCCTCGCGAGACAAATTTTGGTATTTTTCGGAGGTGAGTGAATGAACGGCGAAAGAACAAGGACCCGTTTCGGTACCGCGTTCATCACCATCATCATGAACAGGCAAAGTTTCAGTTGGATTAACAGGTTCAGTTGCATCGACGGGGCGATACACAATGGAGACGGGAGGCTCTGATTCAACATACATGTCCAAGTTCTCCCGTGACAACTGGATGTCATGGTAGTCCTTATGATTCAACTTAAGCCATATTAGAGCATCCCATACCACCTGCTTCCGAATAATAAGGGGAGTGCGTTTCATGTCATCGGGGGTGGGAGCGGAAGAGCCTGTGAAAAGCACGACGAGACACGACTCAAGATCCGAAGGCGGAGGCGGCAAAATAGCATGAAACTTAGCGACTGGTTGTGCGAACGTGACAGCATTGGCAGACATCCGTCGTTGACCCATGATAACGGAAACCACGAAGGTGTTGTGACGGAAGCGAGCAACCATAAGTTTCTCACAATAATTAAGTGCCTGAAGTTCTGGAGGTATATCACCCACCCACAGGCCATTCGCCAGCGAGCGGGGAGGTAATCTGTCGTTCTTCAAAGCGGTCAAACATGTAGAACAAACGTCGGCCACCCGAGTGTCACGGTGAACGCTAAGACCCGCGCGCTCAAGGATGGGAGAATGTAGCGATTGAGCGGCAACAGCATCAGAGGTACGAGTCAGGACGGCAACAGATGCATCTAAACGCGCCAGAGGCAGAAAGACAGGATCAGACACGTTAACAGCAGAGGTGTCGGACCTTTTAACGAGTTCAGCGCAGACGGCGCAGGGGAGCTCAGCAAGAGCAGATTCACTAAGTTGATCTGTGAAGTCTCGTAACATCTGAGTGCGAGCTTCCAAAGTCATAGGAGGCGGTGGGAAAGTAGTGGAGCTGGGGTAGACGAATTCACGATATTCTGAAGGAATCTCACTCGGCAAGGGCACGAAGTTGGGCCGCCCGAAAGGATTAACGATGCTAACAGAGGGGCGATGAAAAACGGCAACTTTTCTCTTGCATTGAGAGGAGCAGACATGAGACCGAAGTTCATCGCGATAGTCATCAGGAGAAAAGAAACCACGTCTAATCTTAATGCGATGTTGAGTCAACAGCTTACGAAATTCAACCACAATCACGAAGCCAGCCAAAAAATGTAATGGAACGGCAAGAGCAACGTGGGGAGCGGGAGGTACAGCATCCAATGCAAAAGAACCACGATAAAGGAGACGATCACCAGTGAAGAGACCATCTAATGATCCAGACACGCAAGGAAACTGCTTGAACTCATGGAAGGGCACGTAGCGCGAACGAACGACCATCTGCAGGGCAGAATTTCACAAAGAGAGAGACAGTATGAAGTCACTCAATTAAGCACAGGAAGCAGAGATGCGACCAATTACATTTGCAGGCGACGTAGGGAATTATATATATACATAGTGACAAGACAGGGGTCCTCAAGCGGAGCGGTAAGGCGGAAGGATGTGGAGACAATGGCCGATGTTCGTACCCAAAAAAAAGTGCTGCAGAAAATGAAGGGTTAGCGGAAGCAACCAAAAGACGTGATAAACGTACAAGAGGATATGAGGGGGCCGATCTGAGGTCAAGACATGAGTGCACAGCAATCTACGCTACGTTAAGGCCCGAAAGCCAAGCGCCGCGCTGGATTGCAAGCATCATTGGGCAGACGCAACAAGGCGTAGCTTGGCGCGTATCCGCTTGGCCTTACGAAGAGCACGATTGTTTCGGTTGCGCGAATGATTGGGCCCTGCTTGGCAGGAGCACAGGGTGGATGAGGACGAAGGGACAGAGGGAGACTCAGGCGACAGCGCACGGGAAGGAGCGAGCTGAACAGAAAAATCAGTGACCAGCCAGTAAAATGAAATGATCACGAACCGAAGAGGTGGCGTTAGGGACGGAAGAACAAGGTTGGAAGTACGAGGGGCGGTTGTCTAAACCGTAGATAATGAAGGGCCCGTTGAGGGGTAAGAGAAAGTCGACGAGCGAAGGACGTGGCACGGCCGACGACGAAGGATTGCTGACGTGGCGGGGCGGTGGTTGAGAAACGGAGGCAGCGGGACGTGATGCGTGGGCAGCAAGACGAGCGGATCGACGAGGGGGTGTAGTCGCCATCCGCATAACCTAAAGGGAAGCAGTCTGTCGGAACAGAGGGCTTCAAGGAGAAGGAGGAGAAAAAGAGAGGGTGAAAAGGGGAGCAAAGCGTGAGAATAATGACTGGCGACATCCGGATGTTCGAAACGGAAATGGAAAAAAACGGGTCAATTTCTGTCACATGACTATCGAGGTCGCAAAGGTAGACGTTCGGCAAACAGCGGTTCTATTTCTGTCACGTGACTTTTGATTTTGCACCATAGATAACCAACCCAAGTGGGTCGGAACCAAGCTTTCCGGCATCATTTCAGCCACAGTCTACCCAGAACGCATCCTCTGGAGTCTGCCTAGCTCGTTCATCTATGCTCGCCGCTCGAATAGGCACAGTAAGAAGTGCCCATATCCCACTAACACTCGCGAAACCATGTTCTAGACCTCCCAGTGCAATACACACTCAATTTCGTACCTACGCACTCTCGCGTTTCGACTCTGACCGTAGACCAGGTGTCGGTCGTGTACGTCCAAAGGTCACGCCCAGTTCATCTTCAAGACGTAGTCCTTTACATCCGCAAGAGCCATTTCCCACTCCAGAGGATCAACGTCCGTTCGAGCCCGATGAGAATAGCGCGTTATGGGAAGCTAGTCAACGCCCACCGGCTAGTAATCCTGAAGAAGGGCTCAATGCTTTGTTAATGCATAATGATTTGCTCATTATTACCAGGTACGTCTACGTTTATGGAAAAATTGCTTATTAGTATCTCAGATTCTTAGGCGAATCTCCTTCGTGCCAGACAGATTGAAATGCTGAACATCTTTGTCGGTTTCGAGCAGGCCAACAGATATGTCATCAGTAAATATTGATGGATTATTACAGGAGACTCGGACTGATGAATGTATAATATTTTAGCAAATGCACAGGAAGAAACGCTGGGCTATATTGCGGAAGAACCAAGAGGCTTCTTTAGCATGTTCGCTCGACAAGCCTTCCGAACACATAGACCCTTCAGAGCAGTCGTACTTGACAGAGATGGTTCCCCAGTGCTATGGGTACGCACTCGAGATCCACTACATTGCTTCTAATTAACGAAAACACACGTAATTTCAACAGTTAAGACGACCATTCGCATGGATCAACTCCCGCATGTACGTCCAACGACTCCAAGACTACGAAACATACACTCCAGAAGGTGAACCCGTTCTCGACACTTTCGCAGAAGTGCAACAACGATGGCACATTTGGCGTAGACGCTATGACCTCTTCCTAAGACACGGAACGCATCGTGTCCTCTCACTAGCTTCAGACCCACAGCCAGAACCAGAACCAAATGAAGATACGTTCCATCAATTTGCAAAGATTGATGAAGGGTTGTTGGCTTGGGATTTCTCGTTTGTGGACGCCCATGGGAAGGAGAGGGCGCATGTGAGTCGGAATTTTAGAGGGTTTGGGAGAGAGGTAAGTGTATTTCCTGCAGACAAATATAAAGCATACGAAACAGCTCTGGTAACTTTACTGATATTATTCATAGATATTTACCGACACGGGGCGGTATATGGTCCGTTTCGCACCTCAACCTATCCTCGTTGAGACCTCCACAGGGCAAGTCGCCGAGATCCCAAACCCTCATGGTTCTTCGCAAAAACTTACTTTAGATGAGCGTGCCGTAAGTCATATTTACCTTACTCTCAACGTCTCGTTGACTTCATTCTGATGGCATCCACAGCTCGTCCTCGCAAATGCTGTTAATATTGACTATGACTACTTCTCCAGACATTCAGGAGGGTAAGTGCTCATGAGACGAATAATATAGACAGCAGGTACTAACGATGATCCTAGATCGTCATTTGGGTTATTCCATTTCTTCAGCGGTGGCGAATAAGTATATAAACTTAGGTTACTATAGACCTATCCAAACATTCATATCACAATATATAAATATAAAAGCAAAGGCTCGAGAGCAGAGTACGACCAAAGCTCGAAGTGCTCTACTAGAATATCGTACACAAATATTACTGACCTTCTGCTCGCACTACCAGAAGAGACAACGCTTCTCTTGTGGAGGGTTCATCTATACTTGGATTAACAAGTGATATGATGCCATATAAAAACAATACGGACCTTCGAACCAGCAGGACACTTGAAGGCTTCCGCAAACTCTGGAACGTTGGATAGTGTTCCTTCGACTCGGAAACGGTTGGGCGAGTGTGGGTCTGCGCGAACTCGGATGGCCTGAGAGGGAAAATTGCAAATTGTGAGCATCAGAAAATACAGCGTGAAGAAATGATGAAAAACGTACAACCGACTCGGGTTTGATATTCTGCGCCCATTGGTTGGCGAATGAAATGAAGAACAATTGTTCACTAAATACTCATTTAGTATATGTTGAACATCGATGTATGAAGAAGAACGTACCGAGTATAAGGCAAACCAGGCAAGAGATATTCATTTCCAGCTTTCTTCGATTCTTGGAATTGACTCTTCCAAGCACGGAAAGATTGAATTATCCCACTATCGCCGATGTTCTCACCGGATGTCCTGAGATTACGAGAGGATAAACCATGAGAAAGTGAGAATATATTTACTCGACTTACATGTTTCCCTGCAAGAACGATTGGATGTCAACAAGAGGGTGATAGACGTGATAATAAAATACTGACGTTCAAGTATATCCTCTTTCCTTCGCCATCTTCCACATAGTATGCTATCATTGAACATCTTATGAACAGGCAGTCCAAACAGAAAAGGACGAAAACGGCACATACAAGAATATTGGTCCACGATACACTTCTGGATGACATTGTAGCGTTCGCTGGTAGCATTTGTCCACCATTGCTCCAATTTGCCGTCTTGGTTGTACAAACGACCGGAGGAATCGAAGGCGTGCTGAAA